>VZRF01011714.1:0-10472 GCA_013396875.1 Vireo altiloquus
CCTCCCCGAGCCGGCTAGGGGTTGGTTGCCTCTCAGGACCAAGAGCTGAAATCACTGAGAGCTGGAATCACTAAAGAGCTGACAGCCTGCCAAGGCAGGCACCCCCTGCAGAGGCACCCCGGCAGCCGAGGGAGCGCCGCGGATCCCCTGGAAGACTTTCTCCAAGGAGATTCCCTCTCTGGGGTGGTCCCGGCTATCCTGGGCCTGAGCTACTCAGGCCCCAACCCGGCTGCCGCATTATACCTCTACATGTTTCATGCAACCATGAAGTTCCTGTAGTCATTACAGTTCCCTAGCGAAAAAATGTCAGTCCTCCTTAGATACACACAAACATTTTTGCATACTCCTAGGTCCTGCAGAAGACCTCATGCATGATATTCATGTTCAGCCTGCAAACTCCTCTCATTACCTTCCCAACCAATGCTCTCATTTGGCTATGTGCTTCAACCTCCCTCCAGCACATTAAAAACCAGTGGCTACAATTTCTCATGTACTTTTAATCAAAGTTCACTGCTTTTTTGTTACAATAATTGGCTAATCAAACCCATTGCTTCCAAGCTGACATTCCTCCTAATGCTTTAATCAATAGACAGAGATGCTCACAAGAGAGCTAACATGGTCTGAGCTGAGTGTAGGTGCTGCGAGAATAAGGACACAGCTTTTCATTCATGACACTGGATGATGTGGAAGAGATAAGAGATAGACTGGAAGCATATGATGGATGTGTCTACTGTAATCAAGTGGACAAACAGACAGAATTACCAAAATAAGTGGACAATTATATTCTTATACTTATTAGCCTATGAAGAGAAGATGAAGGCTTTACTGGGTTACACTTCCTGTCAAGCTCAGTGTAACACTTGTAGACGTGTGGAAAAGGTCATTTTCCACATTAAGGGATGGGGACGACTCAGCAACAGATCTACCTCTTGACATCCAGTTAGAAGGATCCAAGAGTCATCACTGGATGCTCTACAAGCACCACACTGGTTAACTAACAGCCTCTGACAGGTTCATGATTTGATTGGATTTCTTAAAAGAAAAAAAAAAAAAAAAAGAGGAACATGAGCAAGCCAAACCCAAGTTGGGTTACTTAAGCTTTTCTTGGTGAACTTCAGACTTCCCAGCACACCTTATTTCTTCATGCAAATATTCACCTTGGCTGCTAAATTTCTACTACTCCTCAGTTACAAATTTTCACATCAGCCACCACCTTATCGTGACTCAAGTTTAAAGCACTTCCAATAAAACTTGACTGTAATGCCTGTATTGTCTCACAACAGCCAGAACTGGACAGAAAAGACATAATGTCCCCAGGAACCCATACTCCACCTGCTGCAATGGGCTGGCCCAGGTCAAGGACCAAGGGACTCAAGGAAGAAGAACAAATGTGATCTGACATGGCTATTACAAGAAACAATAGGCTTAGTTTTCTGGGGTGAAACCTGCCTCCTGCAAGGCTACCAGGTCTTCTCCAGAAACATCTGGCTAAACTGGATGGTTTAGATTCAACAGATTCAACCCTCAAAGTTTCGTTTGACTGGACTCACTTGCCTCTCCACAGGTGTCTGTATTCATGGATGAGGAGCAGAACAGGAGACCTGGAGCTGCCACATGTCTGGCAGTGTCCTCCTCGCTGCATTGCTATCCTCCTGGCACAGGGAAAACTCATGCTGATGGCTCATCCTCCCCCACCATGCTCTTCCCTACTGAAATGTGCAGTGAGGAGGAAGACACGCTTCTGCTGAATGAAGCAAGTGTAACAGGAGATGCTCAAGGAAAACCTTAGCTAAGCTAGCAAGGGATGACTATGAAAACCAGAGCATGGGAAAGGCTGTCACTTTCTCCCCCACAGCCCTAAATAGAGAAGAGCATAAGGAAATGAATTCTCCAAGCTGACAAAAAAGGAAGAAAATCCACAGTTTTTAAAAAATGAAAACTGAAAGGGCATATAGTGACAGTAGAAGGGGAAGGGATAGAGAAGGCAGCCTTGTGCTGCAGCTGTAATGGGAAAGGCCATCAGGAGCAGAGAGGGGCAGAGGATCATTCCCAGCTCCTTTGGGAACTGAAGGTTCACCAATCACTTCTAACAGCAGCTCCAGCTCCAAGGCAAGTTCATGGACCATGGATGATGCTGAAAAGCCACTGCACTGATGCCTCATCTCCAGGCAATGCAATCAATCAAGACCTTGGTCTCAATAGGAAACTGCAGCAAGCCTGGGTACAGCCTGGCCAAGCTTTTGAGGACAGATTTTATCCAGTCCTCAGTGTGCAAATGCTCTATGTGAGCTAGGTGGTAGCACGTGAAATGTCATTATTAAGAGCAGTAACAATATAATACCTGATTATCCATCCCAGCAGGTATGCAGCGAGGCTTAGCTCAAGGCTGGAAAACCCTTTTGAATTGCAGGCTATCGGTACAGGCAGGAGTCTCTGGGGAGAAATCAGCCACCAGCTTTTCACTGCGAGCTTGGTGGTCATGCACAAGCACAAAGTCCTGGGACAACAGCATGGCAGCATAAAATAGTTTGGGTTGGAAGGGACCTTTAAAAGTCATCTAGCATCATCTCATCACACCCTTCCTGGCAGCATCCCTAGAGCCAGCTTCTCTTCCCCATGTTCAAGAAAATTTAGGTTATTTCCTTAAAGAAAATGTGATTTACTAAAGGTACTTCTGAGTTAACTGATCTGCTTGCACCCAGACAGATAATATTTAAGATCACAACTGCTGCAGACTCTCCTTGGAGGCAAGAAGAAATCTGCATTTCACTTTTCCACCCTCTTTCTTCCAGCCTGCAATTTCTCATCTTTGAGACCTGCACTCCTCTGTCAAATTTGGCTGAAATTAGTCCCTGGGTTAAAAAAGCTTCCAGAGGAATAGCAAGTGACAGCCAATCTGAGTTACATAAGCTTCATTTCTGTTAATTAAAAAAAAAAGCAAGCACAAAAACAGTAAATAAAAATTTCACCCAATGTAATGAAAGTATATATTAAAAAAACAACATGCAAATATCCTTTTTCAGAGCCAATTCTGAAAAAGATGATGTATGCTCTGAAACTCAGGAGGGAAGGAGAGAGACCAGCATCCTGGGGTGAATCTTTGCATTAAAAGCATCCTGGCATGGAGGGATGTTGCAGCCGACAGCTAAGCACTCCACAGAGTTATAATGTCCTGCCCACCACTGATGCTGTGTCACCTTGGATTTAGTCTTCTGGTTGTTTTTCATTCTTGGAGTCAGATTCTCATGTATTTCACAAAAACAAAAGCTATGTTTCTATAACCGTTTCTCTTGTTTTGCATTCCTTTCTTGATAGAAGAGAGTTTGATGGACTTCTAATTTGACCAGTGGAATTGGAGAGGAGGAGATCTTACCATCCAATCCACAATTGTTTTAAAGAATCTATAAATATCAGTGTCAGAAAATAAACAGCCCTTCTTTGTGTTTGCACCACGCTCTGTGTATGTGTGTGTTCATGTTCTCTTGTAACAATGCTGCTCTGAGCATCTGCAAAGGCAAGAAAAAACACTCCTCTACCTGCACCAGGCAGGCATGGGGATGGACAGAGCAGGGATGCAGAGAGGAATGGAAAACCCGCTGTTCACCAGAAGAGCTTTCC
Organism: Vireo altiloquus; assembly: GCA_013396875.1. Taxonomy (NCBI): domain Eukaryota; kingdom Metazoa; phylum Chordata; class Aves; order Passeriformes; family Vireonidae; genus Vireo; species Vireo altiloquus. The sequence goes on from VZRF01011714.1 coordinate 3,619, forward strand.
AGAAGAGTGCATTTCATTGCAGAGCTGTCATAAGGATGCAAGAATCTGCTGGTCTCAAAAGAAGGGGAAAAAACTGTCAGAGAAAGCTATCCATCACCTCATCGCAGTTGGTCTCTTGAAGCTCTTCATCCACATCCATGGCCTCCTCTTTCTTTACAGGCATCTGTAGCCATTGCGGTGAGACCCCATGGACACTGAAAACTCCAAGTCACTCGCAATAATGAAATATGCATGTGGCAAGGAAAATAAGGAAATAATTTCCAAAAGCACTGCCCTCCTTCATGTCCTGCTGTAAAAACTCCAGCTCTAAAAATTACTGCTGCAAGTTTTAGAATCACCAGCCTGGCTTCCTGAGCTGGAGAAAAATGTAATAAAAGATGCCTCCAAGGCATTTGCACAGCTGGGAATGTGCCCTGATTTAAGGGAATGCAGCTCCCGTGAGTGCAGGCATCCTCCCCTGTCTCCTCTCACCATGCGAAACAAAGACCACCTTAAACATAGAACATTTCTCTATTATTAAACTCCGTCTGACAACCACAATCCTTCCTGCTTTCTTTTCCTCTCTTGCCCAGGCATCCAACATGGTATTTTTGACAACACATTATTAAAATCCCCTCTGGCTTCATTGTAGTTGGACATGGCACCCAGGAGCCCTCCAGCCCAGGGGGTTTGCTTCTGGATGGGTGGGTGGTGCAGGGAGATGCCAGCACCCAAAAGCAAATCAGCATTTGCAGACTACTGCTTTGGGCTGGCTTGGTAGGACCTAGATTGTACCATAGTCCCATTTGGAGCACATATTTCTATTCAGAACAAAAAACTCCTTTAAAATACACCCCAGGATTATTCATGCAAGATCCCCCATTAGCAAACACTAAGATGTTTTCACAGACATGAACACCCTTCACAGTCCTCTGCAGAAGATGGTGGCCTTAAAACAGTGCGTCCATGGACCATGTAGCAGAAGGAACAGCTCGCAGTCACAGACACAGGTGAGCCCAGCTGTGCAATGCAGCTGCCTCAGCCTCGATCTCACCCAAGGTTATGTCATCCGTGACCAGCTCCAGGCCAGTTGGCAAAGCTTTGGCTTCACAAAGGAGATGCTCAGTACTTGGGATGGCCAAGATCCCTGAATTTTCTGCAATGCAATTTTGTTGTAGCTCGAAAGCATTATACTTGCAAAGACAGACTTGTGAGACTTAATCAAACTATGCAAAACACTTGAGATTGTACATACTTATTTGCAGAAGACCTCAATGCTAGCTTGGGGATGGACTGGGTGCCCTCCCTGGCATGTGGAACAGCACACCTGATGGCAGAGACCTGGACTGTTGCAACGTGCTACACTGCTCTATGTTGCAGCCTCTCAAGCCACCCTTCCCATGCCAACCCAACTGCTCACCTCCCATGCCAGCTATCACCCACCCAACATAACCAGCAGCAGAGGGATGGCAACAGCTTGGTTGTGAACACCAACTTCTCCCGAGCTTCTCCCAAGGTCCCAGAGAACACAAGCCAAGCAACCACAGCTCCTCCAGGATTTCATGAGTTCAAAAGCATTTTTTCAGAATTAATTATGAACCCCATTAATGGTTCCCCATCACAGGTGGCTGGAGAAGCTGGTGGCAGCTGTATGTCTCCCTGTAGTTTCTGTTTCAGCACGGGGCAGGCTCCAGTGGTGGTGAAGCCTTCCCAGGTCAGCACAGGCTGTACAAACCAGTCTCAGTGAGCCAGGTCAGCTCCAGAGGGAGGGGGAAGGTTGGTTGGGTTGTTTTCTTTTGCATTAAGGCAAATTAAAATTGCTGGTGAGAAATGAGAAGTTTGTGGAAGCCCATATGCATCCTCATATCACCTAAGCATGACATGACACCAAGGGATGAGGCACACCACACAGCTGCCCAGCTCGGCTCCCCATCTCAGGGACATTCCCATCGTGGACATGTGATCTCATCCATAACCCTTTCCATCTTGCCACTTGAGAGATGCAGATGACTTCTACCACCACCCAGTAGCACAGTGGACACAACTATGCTAGGGAAGAAAATTAAGCTGAGCCAATGCTAGTGGCCACAGAGGAGATGCCCTTAATAAATGGTTGCACATTATGAAATACTCCTGTGGCAGGCTCCTAGCCAACAGGTGTGGCAGGATTTGGTCCTGCAGAGATTGCAGAGGCAGAAGTTAAAGTTGTGTCACCACAGTTTCTCCTACCACCTAAGAAACCAGGTTTTTCTTCTGTACTACAACTGTTACATGCCTGGAGGACAAAGGAGGCCAAGGACTGTCTCTGTAGAAGAGGAGATGGGAGTAGTGACTTTTCTGAAGTAAGCACAAGACCACTCCTAGTCAAGCTGTGGTCCCTAAAGCCTCAGAGGTCCATGGACTGACTCAAAGGAGTCTCCAAAGCTAACTCAAAACAGCAAAATCTCAAATTCATTATTTTCCATAACAAATTTTTCACAGTCCACCCACAATAGACACCATCCCCATTCCTGGCCACTGTTGAAGTACCCTCTACATTGTAGAAGCCCGACGATGGCACAGCCCAAAGCAGATATGGAAGAAACAAAACTTCTCTTATCAGCAGGAAAGTTGATGGTTAAATGCACAAAAGTTTTGAGAACATCCAATGTCATTCCCATTTCAGCCTGAACCAAGCAAGAAATGTATTTTTCTTAGAATCACTAGCAAGGCATCTATGTTGTAAATGAATATATATGTATATATATGCATGCACAGACACATATATATAAATAAATAAAAATAAAATAGCCAGGGCCTCAAACAAACAGAAAATTATTGGTTAGCTACAGTAGTCCTTTATTTTGGATTACTCAGTAATGTGCTAATTATACTCAAGTAGCAGAACTGTACCTTCTCCAAGAAGTTTCAGAAGAACATCCCAAGGCTCATCCAGAAGCATCAATGCTTCCAGATTTTCAAGATAGGAAGAGTTGTCCTTTTCCCAGCCTGATGAAGACTATGAGTTACCCCAAACAGAGCATCACATTGTTAGCTTCGAAACTTAACAATGGCATGAGTAATGTAAATGTCTTAATACTTCTGCCAAACATTAAAACAGTGAAATAATTAACAATATTTAATTGCTCCATTGAAATAGGCAATATGCTAAATGTGCCCCAAAGAGTTCCTGAAATAGCTCTTGTCTTGGGGTGGTTTAATGATGATACTCTATTCCCTGATCGTCTGCTCTATGCCCAGAAACAGCTGCTGTAGCTTTAAGGTGGGTCCAGCGGTGAGGGGGAGGAAGCCTTGGGGCTTTTCGGCAGGCTTTTTTCAAAGCCTCACTCCCCAGGCATGGTGCCATGTGGACTGTGGGTTTTTTTGCTTAGCTAACTTGGGGGTTTGTTACCTTAGGCAAAAAGTTTTTTTCCTTTCCCTGGCCTTGGAGACTGCGACAGCAATCCTTTGGCGACTTTTTGCTTGAATTGGACAGTTTGGTTTTGGTCCAAGATCAGAGAGAACAATCGACAGGAGAAGAATTGGCCAAGGACCAGTGGGAAGGTGAGGGGCTGCTCTCTTTCAGCCCCAGACCTCAGAAAAGCCGAGCCAGTGAGAGAAAAGGACACCAAATCCACCTGCTTCATATTCATCTCTTATTGGCAGAAAGGGATTGTTGGAACCCTTTTTTTTAGAGGAAACACTCATTCCAGAGTGTTTTTCTCCTAAACTTTTCTCTAAACCAAGACACTCATCTGCTGCCCCAGCTTCCTTAGAAACCATAGGGTCTTGCCATATTTTTAGCTATAGCTCCTTACAAATACACAAGACCCCAAAGACTCACTTGAGCAGCAAGAACATGAAATTAAATGAGGTCCCGTAGGGTTTTCTTGCTGCTCTGCAGAGACCAGCAGACAAAAACTCAACCAGCAATAACTACTACGATTTCATACCACTCCTGCTGGGAAAAGACCAAGCAGCAGCCAGAATGAAAACAGGAAACAGGAGAGACCCAAAATGAAATGGGAGAGTCAGCATAGCAAAATGTGTCCTCACCAGGAGACCCCAGTAGAGTGAACTCAATGGAGCACTTCAGCCCAAAGTGAGGATGCTGAGAGAGCAAAAAATGTATTTTTCTCATTCAAGATCAAGTGCTGAAGGAGAGACATCTAAAGATAAAGCTCAGCACCTTGTCACCTTCCCTTCCACAGTTTGGATCAAGGGCTAACAAGTATCAAGTATGTTTTCGTGCTTTGCACATTATTTTCCATGCCTCTCAGGAACCCTGCATAGACCACTCCCATCCCATTTGCAGATGAGGTTGACTCAGCTATGGAAATGAAGATGTCAAACCCAGCCAAGCCCCTCAGGACACTCACTCCTCTCCCAAAACCTATTGCAAATGCAGAGCTGATGTTTAATTCATCTCCACAGTTTCTCCAGTCTCCCATCAGCAGGGGAGCTCCTGGGTGCTAGACTTTATTCTCCGGCTCACCTGAGACAAGTTGTTTCCCCTCATCACTTTCACCTTCAGCATCCAACCACTGCTCCTCTGCTTTCCTTTAAAAGAAATCTTATAAATTATTTTTAAAAATGCTTCCTAATTGCTGGACAAGTTCCACAAGACACTAACCACAACACCTCAAATTCACAGAGCCCTCTAGTACAATATCTACATCGCAAGAAGGGCTCAGATAGAGCTCAGAAGGAAAGAGCATCACATAAAAGCACAACCTGAACTTCCTCAGACACCACTCATCTTGTTACCAGATGATCAGTTGTCTACACCTGGTGAGCTCACAATGCTTGTTCTACCAAAATGACTGGCCTATGGAATTGCACAATGCCCATTGTGTAAGGAGAACTGGAAGTTCCCCAGCCCCAGTGCCCTGCCAACTCAGCCAGGCCAGCTGGAACATTGGGGTCTACAACCACCAGGGACCACCAGAGAGACCCCCCAGGACAGAAGAACACATGTGTAAAGGGGAGGGGAAATATGGTAATGATTTTGGGGAAATGATTATCGTATGGATGTTTAGTCTAGGACAATCAATGAATAAGTATGCAAAATACAGAATATAAACAGGAACTTTCCTGTACTCACCATGCACGGCTTTGGGAGGAGCTGTCCCCCCGTGCATGCGGCCAAATAAAGAATGCTGCTTCTTAATGCTACATTGGTGTTAAGGAGTTTCTTTATTTTACTGAATTTTTGGTAACAATCTCTCTGCCAAAGATAACACACCTAAAGCAGGGAAATCATAACCTACACATTTTACCCAAGGCTTGAGGGAAAAAAATCCAGTGCAAGGTTTTGCTCTTGAACCTCCAGATCATCAGTGGCACAGCAAAGCCTTTATGGTCCTTATGGGGAAACATAATATGTATCAACACAATAAAAAGGCTTTTTCCACTCACTGGAGACAATGTGAATATTTGCTTGTCAGGGTCACATAAGCTTCAAGGGGAGTGGGATGCTTCCCTCTCCATCCCATGTGGCACTCTCCTGCCATCATCTGGATGCTCAGAGGATGGTCCACTATCAAAAAGCCTTTCTAGATTTTGGAGAGGAGTGACTATTAAATCTCCTGGCCTTATTTTGGTATCTTTGGGTTGAGAGAAACAACCTGGAACCTCAGTATATCTTCTGCTCCTTCACACCTTCTTTATTTCTGTTACAAGGCTGTGAGTTCAAGCTTCATCCCATACCTGTTTGAGTTTTGGAAGAAGAATAGCATGGATTACTGAAGCTGGAGTGAAAGTGACACAAATGGACATGTGGAAATAGCCTATTTCAGAGGAGTCATCAGGTCTCCAGAGCGGCCCAGGGCACTCCAGCTCTCCACATCATGCTCTACCTGCCCATTTCCAATCTAATGGCATTGCTACCTCATCCAGTGTGGGGTCTTACTGGTTGGGGTCTTACCCCTTCCAGAGGAGCCTGACACATGGAACAGCCCCAGGAGATTAATCTTAGTCTCATTTTATGGAAAAACAACTCCAAAGACTGAGTTTTGAGCCACTGGGATGCCAGGGACAACCAGCAAATGTACCTCCAGCCGTTCAGCATTGCTGGGGGCAGCTGTGGCAAAAAAGTCTCACAACTGCTGGCTGCTCTGCTGTCACAGCATCTGTTTTCCCCTACTGTCACCTGTGGCCCTTGCGACCACGAGCAGCCAGAATGACTCGGCAGGAAAATGATAACCATAAAATGACAACAAAATTGAGTCCCTGCTGTGTCCTCGCTTGCTACAGCCAAACCCAACCCTGCACCAAAGACAGGGAAAGCACCTCCCAGGAGGTAGGAGATGCTCCCACCTCGGTACCACATAGCAGCATTCCTACTGGGAATGTCCCCCCTGTGAAGATGCTCAGGGCTAAACCAGGTGGTACCATTGTGTCTGCAGATGCTGCTGTACAGTAACCTCCACTGGTTTTGCTGTGACAGGGACCACGATGAACAATAGTCATTGCAATGGGGACCCAATGTATCTCCCTCTCCTTTTTGTCCGTGGAGGGTTCGCCAGAGGACCCGGAGAGAGAGGTCACCCCCGCCCTTTGGCAGGGTTAATGAAGCTGCCAGGAAGCTTCCAGAGGCCGGGAGCGTATCCAAATCCGGCCCTGGACCTTGCCGCCGCAGTTACTGCCCTGCCCGCCGCTCATCTTCACCAGGAGAGGGAATATCATGGGGGGAGGGAGGGCTCCAAGTCCACGCACAGAATGTCAGCGAAGGGGGGGAATCCCACCCAGGACGAGGCCACTCGGGTAGCACCGTCGCCGGTACCATATGAGAAACCGGGTCCGTGTGCAAAACGACACCCCAGACCCACGGCAGCCTGGCGCGTGGGGGTTTGATTCTTTCCTAGGGAGACAAAGGCCGGACGTCCCCCCCCCCC
>VZRF01011725.1:0-10330 GCA_013396875.1 Vireo altiloquus
AATGAATGTTGGCTTTTGCAAAACCTGAGTTTAACTTTTATCAGTAATGATATACTATGTAGAAATAGCATATAAGTTTAACAATAATCGGTAATAACACACTATGTAGACATAGTGTTAAAATAAAACAATGTTAGAGTGGATTGTTACCCCAAAATAGCTGTAGTATGTGCATGATAATGAATGTCTTTAAGCAGATAAGCCCCAGAGCCTGAGTGCAACTTATTTTAAAGAAACAAAGAAGATGGGCAATGGCAACTTGGAGAGCCTGCTATCTCATACTCCTAAAAAGCTGTAAACTACAAATTAGACTAAAGATAAGGAGATAGCAGGGGTGTATCCTGACTTCAAGTTCTGAAACAAACCAGAGACAGAAGAGGCCTTTGGAGACGTTGGGTTGACAGAGAGGGGGGGCTAGGGAAGTATCGTAGTCAAGTGTAAATTAATTTCTGAACTTAATGAATATGTAATAGTTCAAAACAATACTTAAGGGTATGGTGAAATGAATGGATTGGTACCTCTGGCAGATTTGCCAAGCGCCCCAGCACTGTGTTTGCCTTTGTTTCGTAATAAATGATCAATGTACACTACTGAAATTTCAGTTTGTGAATTCATCTTTCTCAAAGATGGACTGCATAGCTTAGCATACAGGAAGCATCTGGCAGACAGCCCTGGTACCTGCAATTTCCGTGAGCAGCAAATACGGAATGGTTCCATACATTCTGCTGAACATGCACTACTTCTTAACATTTCTTCTCTTCGTACTCCATAAATGGGGAAGCAACTTTTCTATTAGGAGAAAATACAATACGTACAGTAACTCACAATAAAATAAACAAGAGTCTAAAATGTGGCTGTAAAATAACCATGTAAAGCAAAGCTGGAAAAGTGTTTCTGTGAAAATGATGTCTTGGCATTCCATATTTATTTTTTGTTTAGGCTTCCACATCAGCCACACAGGATATTCAAGCCAAATTTCAATTTTTCAGTAACTTCAGGCTGCAGTCATCACATTTTTCAAAATTTTAACTGCCTCTCAGATGTAGCTTTAACCTGGTCATCTTTCCAGCTTGATTTCCTGACCAAAATATTATGCTGGCAAAAATAAATGGTTGTTGCAGTTCTAAACAAAGGTGGTGGGCAAGGAGTGTTGGTAAGGAGGAGGATGAAGGGATGACTTGATAGTATTTGGTGGCTTTAGTATGAGCTCAGTATTATGCATTAGTGGAATGATATCCACCCTGCTTTTGAGGGTGGGAAATCTGATCAGCATTAATGCTGTTTCTCACTGAGTCAAGATGTAAACTTGGCTCATCTATCATTTGCTTAATCATCATCTTTGCTTAATCCTTAACTGTGATTTTCATAGAATTATAGAATCGCAGAATCATAGAATAAGCTGCATTGGAAGGGACACACAACCATCATTGAATCCAACTCCAGGCCCTGCACAGCTTAACTCTCCCTTGATACAGCTTTGTGTCATTCCCTTGGTTCCAAAGCAAAGAAAGCTTTAAAAATCTCTGCTCTGTGTATGTCCCTGTTCATGAGGTGACCATCCCCATGATGTGACTGGTCAATGTTATTTCTAATAGTTATTTCTACACTGCCTTTAGCTGTTAACATATTTTAAAAGTTCTTTTTATTGCTGCCACACCCCTGGCCAGCTTCAAATCCAACTGAGCTTTGGATGCACAAATCTTTCGCTATAGTGGTGAGCAGCATCTCTGTATTCCTCCCATGTCACCCAATCTTGTTTTCACTTTCCTTTTTGTCACCTTAACTCCAAAGATCCCTGCTCAGCCAAGCTGACATTCTGTCTCACCTGCTTGACTTTCAGATGTTTTGGAATTGCCTGCTCCTGTGCTAGCAGAAGGTGGTGCTTAAAAAGTGACTAGCAGTGATGGGCCCCAGCATCTTTCTAAAGCATTTTACCAGGGACCTCACCAGGTAGTTCTCTGAGCAACTTGCAGTCTGTACTACTCATAACAGGGAGGAGATCCTGATCCTAAATATCTCCTAGAGAAAGCACATCTTACAATTCAGTGTGGGAGATCATTTGTATGCAGTCTAATTTTTTTGTTTGTTTGTTTTCTTTTTTATTATATAACCTGAACCTAACCATTATAAATATTTTTTGCCTCCTCTTTAATCTTCTTTGAGGAAAGCCAATTCCTGGCCCATTCCTGACTAAGTAGGAGCAGGCATATATGCTCTGTATGTATAGTGTATCTATCAGGTTGGGAGTTTCTTTTTGTGAGCTGGAAATGTTGAAAGCTGAATGATTATTGTTATGATAAATGAAGTTCTATACGTCTAATTCAATAAATAACAAAATTAAATTTAGCAACAATTTTAATTGAGCAGCAATTTTATATATATGAATACAATCAAATACATTGAATATAATCAAGCATATACAAAAAAAATTGGTAATGATTAAGTCTAATTACGGTTCGGATAAAGCAAAACCAACGGGGGTACGACTGACTGGGGAACAGAAGGGCCTTCTCACCCTGCCTCATGTACAAAGCAAAAATAATCCAAGCTAAACTTATATACTTTTTGCTAATACCTATTTGTAGTAAATCTCCTTATATCTCCGATTCCCGAAATTTACGTTACTAAACTTCTTCACTTGTTGCTGGGGGTTTTCCTGGCTTTTCGGTGGTTGTTTCTGACAAAGGCTCCTCATCATTGTCACTGTCCTTTGAACAACACCACAGGTTGCACATGCATGCCAAGTCTTGTGTTATAGAAGACAGCATTATATTCCAAAAATAAGCCTTATTATTTCATAGATACCTGGAATCATCCCAATTTCATCTATCTCAAGGCTGATCCTTTAATTATCCCAAATTATCCCAAGGCCTATTCTGTTTTGGGATTTTACTTATCTCAAACCATATCCTGTGTCCTGTTTTCTCATAAACATCTGCAAACATCTGCTTTTGTAACACTAATTCACATATATTTTTCCTTTATTACTTTATAACAAATATTTTCTAGAATATTGATATAATTACAATTTAGGCAGCACAAATCATATTCGTTTATCACAATGGTGATTCTTTATGGATGGTGATTCTCTGTTTTTTAAACTGTAATTGAAGAAACAGAAAATGTAAATTCTTTGTGATTTAAGGTTTGGGTATTGAAAATGTGACTTATTATCCAAAGAACTAAATGAATAATTCTTAACCATGGTTGAATCTTGTTATTTTGCCAGTTAATGACCAGATGGGAGGAGTTTATGGTCCTCAGCTGTATCTTGGATCATTAACCTCAAATGAAAATATTTCTTAGTAAGTGCCTGCTGTTAAGAACTTTACTATTACATGCTAAATGTATTTTAATGTCTTCTGAAATGCTTTTGGTCTTTTTTCCCCAGAATTTGTTTTGTGTATGTGATGTCATTGTGTGGACTTCTTATTTGATACCATGTAAATTGTCAACAAAGAAAGCACCAAAATGAATATCCTTCCAGTTTAAAAACTGAAGTAGCCAATACTCTGAAGTATTTTCTATTATTGGAATTTAATTACATTCTTTTTAATATATATGAACAAGAAAGAAATATTGTATAAAACCTAATTTATTTCTGTCCTTCACAGCATGCTTGGGGATAGCATGATTAGATGATAGGATGGTGATTACATGTAATCTCCATAATTGGGATAGTGTTCTGTCTGAAGCATATTGGGATTGTGCAGCATCTAGAATAACTCTTTGGAATATGCCCACTGCATATAAATATATTCAATGTGTTATTTTTTTCCATTCACTCTTTTATTATTTGCAGCAGCTGTACAAATACGTTTTAGACGAATGATCATGAAATTATCAAATGAATTGATTCACCTAATGTTAGAAAGGAGTGAAGTGGGGGGAAAGTCTTAAATGAGTTTATTAATGAGCTTATCCTGGACTATTTCCTTAAAGAACAAATACCTTAAATACCTTTAGTATTTCTAGCTACCGAGTCTGGAAATTACAAATGCTTTAGAAATTCCTCATTTTTCATCCTCTTTTTTTTTCATAATTACAATTCTAAAATCCCAGGCACTTCTCTTCCTGTTAGTACACGAAGTAGTATTCCTGCCCCATAATATTACAGTAAGTCTACTTCTAGCAGAATTCTTAATGAAAACAGCTTCCATATTTCAGATTTCTTATATCAGTTTTGAAAATTCCAGGGCAGAATGTACAGTCTTCTCACTTAATCTTCATAGGTGATCCAACCAAATTATGGTTTCTGACAAAAAAAATACAATCAACTACAGCTCTGTAGTAGGAATTTTATGCTAGCTTGAAATGTAAAAGAGGAAAAAATATTTTTGAGCACTTTTGCCCTGGCTGGGAGGGCAGTATAGTCAAAGTAATGGCTTTACTTTTACTATGATATCTAACAAGTTCTGATCAAGAGAGTTGCTTCAAATTAGAGAAGGTCTCTTCAGGCTGGTCTGCTTCTGCTTTATATCTAACACTTACCTACTGAAAAAGTATCTGCTATTTGGGGTTGAAGCTGAACAATATATATGTTCAAGTAGTATTTGGTGTTAAAGTGGCAAAGATAAATCTAGAAATATTGAGGTGGGAATTAGTCTTTTCAGCTAAAATTTCAGAATTGGTTGGACTACTAAACAGAATATTGATGAAGAAAGGCACATTCTTGCTGAAGGACAGCTTTAGAATAATCACGTGAGTTAATGGACTTCTCTGCTGCCATAGATAGAGACAGAAATTTAGATAGTCACCAGAGACACTTTTGTGTGCTTTCATTGAATAGCAAACATTCAAAGGAAACAAGGCAGAAAGGCCACAGAATGGATATGAAAGGTTGGAGTGGGACATTTAGGGACTTACCAGTATGTTGTACCTGGACGCCACCTGATGATACATCATCCCATTGTATCATAATGTGTTGTGCTGTGCTATTTGAAGGAAAGAGTAAAGAACTTATCAGGAATATACAGGGGGTATTGCAATTCTTTTCAAAGACATTTATTTTACTTCTATGATAAAGTGATATCCTGAATTTCCTTATTCTGTGTCCAACAGAATGACAAAATGATTTTTTAGACAGCCTTGATAGGTCCAGCTGTGTTCCCTCTGCTTTCCTCTGTTATGGTTCAAGAGTGGAAATCTAGACAGGATCAACAGAAATGGAAAAAGACAGTACAGTAAACAGTAATGCTTCTTATCAACTGTTCCAGGCTCTGGCAATTTTCTAACTGAGGGATTTTTTTTATCCCTGTAGTTATGGAAAAGACATGTAGATGTGGCATCTAGGGCCATAATTCAGCGGCAGACTTCTTACTGAAGAGTTAATGGTTTAAGCTGATAATCCTAAAGGTCTTTTCCAATCTAAATAAATCTTATACCCCAGAGTCTGAGTCCTCATTGGCTAGTTTCAGGATCTGGCGTGTCATTGGTTCTTCCATGTGCTGGTTGCTCCTTATTGGCTCCTTTTCCTGCCCAAGGGCTTTGGCTGGCTCGTTAGTAAACCAATAGGAGTCTAGGTGGTTTCAGTACACCCAATAGTGTTTGTGGTTTCATTCTTTCTTGCAAATGAGGTAAGAAGAACACACCTCCCTCCAGCCCTTGAGTCCCCGGGCTTCTAGCGCCCTCCTGTGACCAACATAATGCATTACAGCCCTACAACTTACTGTCTGTGAAAACCATAAATTATATTATACATATATATACATATAATATATTATATATTATAACACAAACAATTATAGCTCCGTCAATTCTCCAACCATTTCTCACAGAACTGACATTACAACACACAAGATCATACAACCCTTGCAAAAACCAACCTCACAACTGGGCTATGGTAACAACATTTAACAATTTTTACCATGCATTATTATCTTAGCATTTTCCAAAACCAGCATTATAATACTGAATATCAATTCATATAATATTCTGTGAAAGCAAATTTCCACTAACTTGTTTCTCACACCAATTTAGTACATAAATAAAGTGTGCAGTTAGTGTAAACTCTAGTATAAATTTATCACACCTTGAGTTTCTGAAATTTCTCATTAACCTCTTGATAATACAGTTTATCATACTTGGAGTGTAAGTTTGTTCTTTTTGACTTTCACATGTGCTCAGCACTGTGGCAGCTGCAGCACACAAAACATGTTATGTCCTACCATTTATGCTTTATGTTCCACAGATTCTGTAGCTGTAAAATTACTAAAACCAGTGGAAACAAGGATTATGCATCTTGTGATTTAAACTCCACACATTTTTCATTATTTTCAAGAATAAAAGATGGATAAACCATAGAAACAGTAAGCAATAATCTGTTATTCACCTTCCACATGCCATCTGCGGGTTTATGTAGCTGTCTTAACCATCCTGAGTAATCTCTTGTCTAGGTTGATGGAGACTACTTTGCTTAGTCTTTCCTGTCAACAGATGTGATTGTCCTCTGAAATTTCTCCAGCTACCCTTTCAGGGCCTAGGAACATCATATTTGCAAGTGTCAATAGCAGAGCAGAAAAAAAATACCTATGCACCACCATGCAAATATTCAGAAGTTTTTCGGGAATATCACAAGTATGGGTGTTACAAACTTTGAATTTACTTGGTAATACAGCACAGAGGTACTAGTATTTGAAGAAGATTTTGACATATAAAAGTAAGTTTATTGCCAAGAATGAAGTTCAATGAAATGTACTTCTGTGACTTTTAAAATCTCTTTAGGATAAACAGAACTTCATTTATTTGATGTTCTTCTGGGAAATTTTCAAAAATAAATTAATATTCTGGTAAAAGTTTCATTCAGTGTTAATTCATTGCATTAAATTTTCTACCTGTTGATGTGATGTCTGTGCTACAGTGTAAGGTATAATTTTTATTTATACCTCAGCATTGTTTAGTTTAATTTCTCGAACTGTGGGTTAAAAATGGATTTTTTTGCATCGGGTGGAAAATTACTAGAGGGGCTGTACACATGCTGGCAGTCTTAACACATTGTCACACGAAGAGGATGACTAGCCATCATGAGGGGAAGGAGACCGCCAACATTACAGCCTCTATAACCAGGCACCCCCCTTAGAAAATGGAGGGCTGTTCTTTCTCCAGGGAAACTTTGCCTGACAGCCAATACAGGGAGAGAAAACTTCCACAACTGGGCTGCAAGCGCTTGCCCCTAGAGGACAGGAAACCCCTGCTGCGAGGGGAAGGCTTCCCTGACTAACCCATGGGCGTCCTCAAGGGATCGGACTATGGGAGGAGCTTTGGGATACTAAAGCAATTAACTGTGCCACAACTGGCTTAGCTCATTCGCTGATTCGCATGTTTCTTCGTTGCTCCCGTCCTTGTTCAGTCCGGTTTGTCCTGCCCGAGGTCCTTCTCCCTGTGGTCTGCCCTGCTTCACTCCAGCCTGCCTGCCCGCTCCTGTTCTCTGACCATGCTTTTGCCCTGTCTTCGCTCCCGGAGCAGCCTGCCGCAGCCCTGTCCGCGGTTCGGATCGTCACCGCAACCCCACAGCAGCCTGCTGCAGCCCTGCAGCCTTTCCCGCTGCTCCACCGCCTCCCGAGCACCGCCTCACTGGCCATCCTGCCATGCTTGTGGCTGCGGATGCAGCTCCTTCCCACCTGCTGCAAGTGGCATTTCCCCTCTCTTCGCAGGAGCTGTGCCAGCTCCCCCCGGCTCACAGTGTGCACCCTGACACCGACAGTGCGCTCCAGACTCGGTGCTTAACACTCTGTCTCACTGTCTCTGTCTCTCTCTCCCTCTCATTCTCCTTCTCCCTCCTTTGCTTCCGCTTTTTCTGTCCTCCTCTGGTTTCTCTCATCCATAAATGGTTCTCAGATATAATATTCGCCTCATTTGCAATATTAATTATGTCCAAAATAGCCAGCTGAAAGAATGGCTCGCAGTTCCATAGTGGAACATGACATACAGTTAACTCAGTGTAGCCTTCAGAGAGGTACTGACTGTGCACGCCTCCAGGAATGCACTTCCCACAGCAGAGTACTTGTATGGAAACATACAGAGCCTTCATGTCTTGCACCATATTGAATGAACCATCATTCCAGTTTTTTTTCTAGACTTGTTACTTACTCAAGTCCCAGGTCAGTGCTTATCAGTACTCTGAACTTGCAGCCAAAATATTACATTAACCTTGGCTCATTTCCTGACTATAAACAACTCATTTAACTACATATACTTCATCTTTTAATCAATATAGCAGGAGAAAAAAACAACCAAGCCCACAATGAATTAATTGAAAAATACAAAAAAGGATTTATAATATTTCCAATACCAAAGGCCTTTAATTTATAGTTGTTGACATCATAACATCAAATACCATATTTATGAATACTACGTTTATGAAAACTATCAATATGTTCATATTTTGAATATTTTTTCTGGGAGCAATTGAGAGAAATTCCTCTTATTTTTTCTATTCTATGACTTTACTAATCGTAGAATCATAGAATAGCTTGGGTAGGAATGGACATTAAAGCTCATCTCAGTCCAACCCACTGCCAGGGGAAGGGACAGCTTCCACAAGACCAGGTTGCCTATAGCCCCATGCAGCATGACCTCAAACAGTTCCAGGGATGGGGCAGCCACAGCTCCTCTGGGTAACCTGTGCCAGTGTCTCACCACCCTCATGGTAACAAATTTCTTCCCGGTATCTAATCTAAGCCTACTGACTTTCAGTTTGAAGCTGTCTCAGTTTAGAGACAACTTGAGGACGAGAACACTCTGGAATGAGTTTTTCCGCTAACAAAAAATGGGGTTCCAATAATCCCTTTCTGCCAATGAGAAAATGAGTACTAGTGGATGAAAGTGAAAAAACCCAACCATTTATTGACAAAGTGTCCACATGGCACAGGAAAAAATGAATAAATGCTACATATTGAATTGTCAGAACCTTACCCCCCACACACATACACATACATGCCCCCACACCAGAACAAAAAACCCCAAAATGCCAGGGAGAAAAAAACCCAAATGGCTGGCCACCTGGCAAGGAGGGAAAAAATGGTGCCAGCTTTTGTCTCAGGGAAGGAAAAAAAGTTCATGCGGCAGCTCAGGAAAAAACCTGATGGGAACCTGGTGAATCTCCAGTGTTGGTCTCCTCCTCACAGTAGACGCTGGTGGATTCAGGGTCCTTACTTTCACCAGGTCAGCCCCTTCTGAGGTCTGGGGCCAGGACCCCTCATGTCCCCGCTGATCCATGGCCAATACTTCTCCCATAGAATTGTCCTCTCTGATCTCGGACCAAAATTAAGCCAAATAGTTCAAGAAAAAACAAAAGCCACTGGAGGATTGCAGTCTCCAAGGCCAGGGAAAGGGGAAAGCTCCTTGCCGAAGCTAATGTCAGGAAAATCCACCAACACCAGAGGTTTATGTCTGTCAGGAAAATAAATTCACAGACACCCGAGGTTTATGTCCAAAAAGGAAACAGAGGAGTCCTGTAACTTTCTTCAAATAAAGGGAGAAACCATGGGCATTTCCCATGGGGTCTCTTGAATTGTTGGGGGATGCAACCCCCTTTTTATCCTAATTCCTGGCTGCAACACCTTCCTTCCTTTCCCCATTGGCTGAGGAACTCAGAAGGTACAGACTTCTCGAATCGCCTGTTCTATGCCCCCCTCTAATAAGCAACCCCCTTTTTGTTATATAAAAGGAAAAAAACTATTCATAATTCTATTAAGTCTTTGTTCTTTTTCTCTAGATTTAGGAATTTAACATGGCCTTGGCTGAGCAATTGTCTGTGTTGATGTCCTAGATTACAAAGTAAAATGTGCCCAAAAGTATGTATTCCATCACCATCTTCATGAACTGTTGCAACCAGGTGGGGCAGTGCTCCCTGCCTCCTCCCTCTGGACTANCAGAAGGTACAGACTTCTCGAATCGCCTGTTCTATGCCCCCCTCTAATAAGCAACCCCCTTTTTGTTATATAAAAGGAAAAAAACTATTCATAATTCTATTAAGTCTTTGTTCTTTTTCTCTAGATTTAGGAATTTAACATGGCCTTGGCTGAGCAATTGTCTGTGTTGATGTCCTAGATTACAAAGTAAAATGTGCCCAAAAGTATGTATTCCATCACCATCTTCATGAACTGTTGCAACCAGGTGGGGCAGTGCTCCCTGCCTCCTCCCTCTGGACTATCTCCTGTTAATGGCCCATCAATGCCTTGCTTGCATGACTCACCATCCCATTGTGTGTGGTAGTGTGGAAAGTTTCTGTTTGTTAAGTTTGATTGCGAAGTTTTGTTTCCCCCGTCTGAAGTTGTACTGGTTTGTTCCGTTTCCNGAAGTTGTACTGGTTTGTTCCGTTTCCCCTATG
>VZRF01011740.1:8099-51937 GCA_013396875.1 Vireo altiloquus
TTTTTTTTTTTTTTTTTTTTTTGGTACCTGCTACCTAAAATCTCACAAGCTTGCTGGTTGTCTGTGTAAAGACAACTGAGCAAAATGAACATTGCAATAAATTGAGGCTTTACTCCTGGCCCTTCTCTATGCTTAATCCAAAACCCTCTGAGACATTTCATCTGTGCTTATTGATATTAAGTAATCAGCTCTATAGAGAATCAAGGGAAAACAAAAAAAGGCTTCTTTCTTTCATGTCTTCCTTACTAAATGCCAGCTGAAGTTTCCATAATCAATTTACATAAAAATATAATTACTATCCTTTTGAGTCACCTAAGGGCCTTTGTCTGAGGTGAGTATAGAGCGGAATTTCTGTCTTTTTCATAAGAGAGAGAAATAGTAAATATGATTAACCCATGGGCAGTTCTGCCTGAATACTCAGCTGTGCTCACCTTTGACCAGCATTGGATCACTTGTCTCTCTCGTGCCTAGTTGCTGGTATGCCAACTGGATCAATCAAGTAAATAAAATGATTGAGTATTCTGTCTAGTTTCTGATGTAACATGCCAAATATGTGAAGAGGAGAGCGTCCTGAGTGTCCTGGGAGGGTTTGTGAGAAGAAGGTAGGAATTACACCAAATCCCTTGTGCAGAGAGCCTGAAGCCTGCAGCTGTTACTGCAGCCCTACCCGGGGTGCTCGTGGCTGTGTGGCTGTCCTGCACAAGAAACAGTGCACAGAAGGATCAGGAGCCACCAGCACTCCTCTGCTGGAGTCAAACTACTTCCTGCCACAGGCAGTGGATGATCCCAAATGGAATGATGGGCCGATGGACCTCTTACCACCAAACAGAGAAGGCCTTGATGGAGATTTGAGACTGCGGGCAGCTTTGTCTCTAAAGACCACGAGAATGTGGAGTTCAGTGCTGGGCAAAGAGGGAGCAGGGCAGCAAGCAAGATTACTACCACGGACTTCAGTGAGGCTACATCAGGAGTGCTCTGTCCAGTTCTGGGCTCCTCAGAGAGACATGGAGCTCCTGGAGCAACTCCAGAAGAGGGCAAAATACCTTAAGGGAGAGGAGCTGAGGATAGGCTGAGACAGCTGGGCCTGGTCAGCCTCGAGAAGATACAACGCAGAGGGGAGTTAGATATTCATCATCAATGTCTATGAGTATCTAAAGAGAGGGTGTCAGGAGGATGGAGCCAGGCTTTTCTCAGTGGTACCAAGCAATAGGACAAGTGGCAGTGGGCAGATCCTGATGCACAGGAAGTTCCATCTAAATATAAGGAAGAACTTCTTTATTGTGCAGGTGACTGTGCACTGGAACAGGTTGTCCAGAGATGTTGTGGAGTAGATATGCAAGCACCATCTGGACCTAATCCTGTGAAATGTCCTCTAGGATGACCCTGCTTGAGCAGGGAGGTTGGATCAGCTGATCCACCATGGTCCCCTTACCCATTCTATGATTTTGTGAAAAGTGTAGCATTGCAGAGTAATAGCCCTTCCTGTCATTCAAGGTGGCTGAAGGGCTGAACACTGCAAGCTGTGACTTTCAGGGGAATTTTGTCTCAGAGGTTCTGTCAGGACAACAATATCAGATAGAAGGAGTGCATACTTTAATATTTACAAGAAAAATGTGTCTATCTTTAGACTTGAGATGTCAATATATATGTACTATATGTTATTCATACTATTTGCAATTCATTCAGTAAGATATCCTTAAATGGAAGAAAAAGAGGAGGAAAAGCTCATAAATTATTCTACGTATTTAAAAGGAAAAAAGTACATCCCTTTAATTTTCATTGAAACAATTCTTCATCAGGTCAGAGCAAAAGTACATAAAGGCCAATAATCTGTTTCTTAGAGTCTAAATCACGTGTGCACTCCTCTGGGATATCTGACAGCAAATATATACAGCTTCTGGACTTCCAGGGCTAGACAGAACGATTTTGTGGGTTTTTAGGCTTGAGTAGATTCTTCTTTCATGTATTTGTCCTGCTACTTTTGCAACATATATGAACTATGACACCTACTATTTTAAAAAGATGCCTTTAACTCATGTGACAGGAAAGATGATGAACAATTGTTACTTATTTACTTTTACTTTGCCCACAGTTCTACAGAACTGTATCACATCCCTCTCAGCATCTCTCATCTATAAAGGAAAAACTTCACTTTGGTTGTTCCTTCTATGTAAATCCTTCATGTTGATAGCTCCTTTACTTCTCACAACTGTTACTCATCCCTTTTGAGGGAGACACAACAACATTCTATGGACACTGCTGTTGCAACCAGAACTGTACATAGTGTTGACGGACTAAAAATTCTTAACACTTTTTACTTCTTGGATTGTTTCAGATCATAAACTGTCATTTTCCCAGAAGTACCAGTTATAACCCCATGAATGAGTGCATCGTTCTACAATTTTCTCCACTCAATTGCAATTGCATTTTTACCACTCAACCAATCAGTTACAGGACATTATTTGGCTGGCAAAATGATTTATTGGTTTTTCTGTTGATGGCAAAATTGTAGAACATCTTTTGTAGCTTAGTTAAAAGGAAAAAAGCAAAAACAAAAAGAAGCCCACTGTTGTCAAAGACCATGCCATTTATCTAAGCAAGGAAATACAGGGTGCTGGAGTTTACTCTTCATTCTCTGAGGATTTGTGAATATTCTGTGTGTGCAGTTTCAGCCTGCCTGTGTTCCTACCATCCCAAAGAATGAGTGAAATCTGCTGTCATCAGAAAAGCATAGAGCTTCATTAAAATAAGTTACAGTTTAATTAAAATAACCATATACCACTGTGACTACTTTAATGAGGTAAGTTGTTCTCTTGCTTACATAAAGGGATAGCAAAGCTGGCACATCTGTGTTGCAAAAATACCCCAGACACCAGAGTAGACATATGCTTGCTGACATCTTGGTGGACTCTTTCACCCTCCCACTTACTCAAACACGAAAATAAAACCTTACAATGCTATTCAAGAGAGCAAGTGGATAGATATTTCATGAGGCTCCATAGCCAGACCTAGAGTGGGAATAAGAGCTGATCCAGACAGAGAAGAAATGAGACAGACAGCAGGCAGTCTTTCAGTATAAGGAGACTGAGTGCTAACATAACACCCTAAACTGCATATATTCTTCCAACTTCTCTTCTTTTATCTGTTAAACTTCAGGAGATTCAAGGAAACAATGAAATATGAAGAAAATAAAACCATTCACTCTCACTTAGCAGCATGCAGTTATGGATTTCAGTAATCAAGCAGTGAAGCATTCTGCCCCTAACAAACGCTCAAACCCCTGGCAAAATTAGAGGTACTTTAAATGCAGTTATTAATAGAAACACTAACTGGAGTGACTTACTGCTGAGGCAAGCTAACTGAACAACTTTGCAGCTCAGAAAATGACAGCCACTCAGCGCCTACAATTGCCTTAGGATGTGCACTGACAAAGTCCATGGAAATGTTCATTAACTCCAACATATGTTCATTAGGTCAGCTCAGTCTCTCCAGACACACTTGATTACTCTTTTGCCCATTGCACACTTAACTAAATCAGGGAGGGAAAGGGATACAGCAGATGTAGGGCAAGATTCTCTGTCCATTAAATCTGTGATAAAACATGACAAACCAGGCACTTCAATTAAGAGAGAAGCCAGCTGATGGTGAGAAATGTTTCTTGTCCACAAGGTAATGTTGGTTTTGTGTCTTGTTTGCTGTGGTGCTCACCCTGGAAAAGTAGCAGGGCTTTGGACCCCAACCCAATCCATTATACGAAACTGCTCTGTATTTATTTCAGTGGTCTCTAACTGCAGCCAGACTAGGATGCAGAAAAATTTCTGAAATCATGCAAAATTATTTAGAAGATCTCATGCTTGAAAGAGGATGCTAAGGAACTTCAGAGAGACCCAACAAAGTGACTAAATGTCAGAAAGATATATTGGTTCAATTTAAAACTAGCCATAATCTTCACGTACTAGAGATATATTTTATGAGCCAGCAGGTTTCCTTAACTCAGTCCATTTTAGACTACTTTATGAATGCTTTTGATAGGCCTGGTTATAGCAGAGACAGGTTTTTTTTTGTTTTTTTCAGAAAGGAGAAAGAGAATATATGGCTTCTGGAGGAAATAGCATAGATCAAGCTTTTTTCTCCATAGATCAAAATTTTTTTTTTTTCTGAAATAAAGGTATCCTCTGCTGAAGTGCTGAAACATCTCTACATAATGAAATTAAATTTTATTTTTCTTTCCACCAGTTTTTTAATCATGAAAGTTCTCAACATATACCTGTGTGAAATGTTCCATTGACAACAGCAGAAACAAAAGAATGACTAAAGTATTATATGAGACCCACTTTTTCGTTTTAATAATCATGATACACAAAATTTCAATTTTCAAAATTAAATGTATGCACTGAAAATTCAGTGAACCAAATTTCTGGGTAAAGTAAAAATCTCTATCAAATGTCTTTTCTTCTTGGTAAAAGAACACTTCCATCCAAAATAAAAAGTAAAAAAAAAATGGGTTATAAAAAAAGTAAAATTTGCATTTAAATCCTTGAAATATAATCATTTCAGACCTTATAAAAATATATCCAAATCACTGAAAATTGCTAACACTAGATCAATTCTTTACTTTCTTTCCTTTCCCCAAAACAATTTCATCCTAGTTAAGTCACCAATGCAGTAGTATTAAAAGTTTTTCTTCAGTCTTCTAGATTTTTCTTTAGAAAAGGGAAAGAATACATTATGCAATCACATTAAACTCTGGAGATATTTGGGATTTAAGAGATACTTAACCATTAAAATTTACAAGGACCATGGAAACAAGGGAAGAAAAATCCCTCTATGTGTTTCCAAAAGGAGTATAAAACACATGGTTTGAAATTTCTAAAAACAAACAAACAAACAAACAAACAAATAAACATCAGAACTGCATGGTCAGGTTAACGCTATATTATTAGATTATCTAAAGGGCTGTTGATGCAGCCCAGCAATCCAGATTTTTATTTCATGAAAGATGGTGTTTTTGCTGTTGCAGTGAATGTGACAAGTAGGAACCCTGATACGTGTCATAAAGTAAGATAGTCTGACAGTTTTGTTCAAATGGTGGCTCCCAGCAGCAAAATGGGACAAAAGTGACAGTTATTGCTTCATTTTTTGATACTCAAATTAACATTTTGCAATGGTAAGCTGTCTTTAATTATATTACTAACCATACTGCTCATTAATTCATTAGAAGTACTCTACACTCTAATACATGGAGCTCAGAATATATCAGCTACACAAAATGTGATTTCCAATGATAAAAACACTTCTCCTGTAGCATCCTAGAAATATTTGAGGATCCTGAAATGTCAGAGAAAGAAATCTGTCATAGGTGATATAAAAACACTGAGTAGTTTGGTATTTGACAGAACAGGGATAGAAACAATCTCTACAGATCAGTACCATTACTCAGTGAAATCTCCTTAATCCCTAAAGGAAATTTCTGACCTAAGTAGTCAGTATAATCATCTAGGTTTGATCTTGATTTGATCACTGTCCCAACAATTTCAAAAGGGAAATAGACATGTAGAAAGTACACATACACTTTTTATGGATGTATTAATTTGTAAACCTCACACTCTATGTGCAGGCTCTCAGATAATATTGTCATAAAGTGAATATTTGTAGAACAACTTAGGCCAGAAAAAGCTCCAGGAAGTGGTCTGGAAGTTGTTCCTCAAGACTCCAAAGTTAAGAGTTAATTCCATCACCACGGATTGTCTGAGGACTTTCTATTAGCTCAGAAAAGACCAAAAAAAGAATGATCATACTATTCCTATGATTACTGTTTTCCAAATAGTGTAGTATTCTAGTTTGTCTTTGCAACCCATGTAATAAAGTGCATTCTCTGTATTCTGTAAAACTTTCATTTACTTCAGAAATATAGATTCTAGTTTTATTGCCCTCACTAGGAGTTTTTGCAAATGTGTGGGCCTTGAATTATGCAGACTTACATGACTGCATTTTTTGCAGCTGTCAAACTGAGTTTGTATTGTAAAAACTTATTCAAGAATCAGTTGGTGGAAAAGTATTTTACTTAGTTGCTCAGATGACTAGATGTTTTTACTGAATCAGTTTTGTAAATAATAGTATTAAGCAGATCAGAAGTAAACAAACCAAACTGGAGAATTTACTACTGATTTTAGCTCATTACACTTATAAACTTTAAGCATTCTAGGGTAGAATAAACACAGAATAATGTAAATAGAATTTACATGATTTTTTTTGGCTTTTTTAAAAAATTAAGGTTAGGATAACGATTATATAAGTGTACACCCTTATCCCCTCTCTCTGCAGTCACTACACAGGAATACCTGGAGGGTTAAGGGGACAGTAACAACCCAACATTAGCCACACAGAGTTCTCACAAGTAGCAGACTGCAGTAGGAGGAGGGAAAATGTCCAAAATTCACTGTGGACATACTTACTTCCCAACTGGCCCCAAGTAAAATTTCTGTCCTCTGTCCCTACAACAACTCCTCATTGTTCTGCCTGGGTGGATTATTTCCTGCCAACACCCTCATCCCTGACCTCATTCTATCAAAGGGATTACAGAAAGGTAACGTTAGAAATGTTCTAAAAAGTGAATCGATTCACTGAGGCCATTTTGCAGAAGTGGCCAGGAAGGAAGCAACACAAACTGGGCGAAGGATCTGTGGGGATGGTGGCGTGGGTTGCTGACCCACCCAGGATGGGCAGCACCACAACACTGCTGTCCTTGACTGGCCCTCACGGGGTTTCATTTAACAGCTCAGTGCCTTGTGCTCACCACTGTTAAATTAAGGCTACTGCCATTTTGTGGGTGTAATGCAAAGCTTAATTAAGAGATGCAAAGTAATTTTGTGGCTCCTCAGAGAAGAGCTCTAATGGTGCAAAACAACATCAGGTGCTGAAATTGTAAATCCTTTAATGACAGAGCCTGGGACTCCTGAGATCTTCCACGAGGTGATTAAACGAAGTGCTGTGAACAATTGTAATGAGAATACGACTGGTAACAAAAATAATAATGTTGTACCAAGATATCAGTTTGGGCCAGATACTCCTGCTGATGACATTTAAAGAAAAGAAAATTTGAGTGCCTTGGTTTTATTTGACAAAGAAAGTATTTAAATTCTAAATCCTAAAATGTATTAGATTATAATACATTTAGATACAGTTAGATTATAAAGGAGAGTGCACACATGGGTAATTCATCCTTTTGAGTGACAAAATTAAAAAGTAGTTCTTAACGACTACGGCAGTTGTTCAAATGTTGTCTCAACACATGGGTTAGGTTCTCTGTCATTGTTCTGTTGAAGTCAATGAAGGTGATTCTTTTCCCACTTGTACTTACATCATCCATGAATGCCACAACTGCAGTTAATGCTTTCAAATACTGTATTTACAGAGTCCTTAATTTAATAAGGAGGAATACTTTCTTGGCTTGCTAATTTAGAATGCTTTCTTTGCATGTTACTTGAGAAAATCTGAAATTATAAGACTTGCCCTTTGACTGCTTTAACAAACTACCATCTTTACTTGAGTCTCTTAACTCACTATCCTGTGCAACTGAAATGAAATGAAAATTGTTCATATGTTTCTATTTTACATGAAAAAATGACATATGAGTTGTGTTCAAAAAACCTAAGGCCAGTTCTAAATTGTCTAGTAAATCTCCGCAATTTCATGTATCTCTAATCTGAAAATTTTATAGACACAGAGAAAGGCTTTTCTGTAAGGAGAAGGAGATGGACGGAGTACTTTTTAAAAAGTTTCAAGTGATGCAACAAGTAGCAAAAAAGAAAGGTGAAAACATATAAGCCAAACCAAACAAAACACACATTAAATTTCACATGGTCTGTATTTCACTTTGCAAAGTGTTAAATAGTTATTCCATTTACCACTCAGCAACCAAGCAACCTAGTGAGGGAGAACAGCATTTTGTGTGACAAGAATTACAAGAAAACTTAACACAAACTTCAAAGAAAATCTGAAAATTTTAAATAGATCATTTTGTTCCTTGCCTGTCTTAAAATTAGCAATCATGATTTACATTACAACCGTGCTTCAGCTGTATTTAGTACATTTGAAAAAATTATTAATAAAACATGTGAAGCTAATAGATAGATTAAAAGGAGAAGTGAATACATTACAAGCCAACCATTCCTTAATAACTAATGCATTTTTAATTACATTTTTCTGAAATGTAGGAAACTCTCCCCCCTGCGCATATGCTTTTTTCCTTATAATATGTAAATGAATGAAAAAAAATAGGTTAATAGCAAAATAATTTATCTTTCTTAGTTTAAAAATACCACATTATGAGCTTATCTTTATTTATTGCTTTAACTACTTTATTGTTTTACTTTGGATTGCACACACCTGCACAACTAATTAAAAGTAGCAGTTATCCACATGAACTAAACAAAATATATCATTTTAGCACTATGTTCAACTACATGTACAAGCATGTGGCATGGAACTTTTTTTTGCTTGAATCTAAAATTTTATTGCCTGAGAAACAGCTTTTAAAAAAAATTTTAATCATAAGGCAACTAGAATTGAAATACTTTCTGCTAGAAAGTACTTAATGCAATACTTAGTTTAAACCTGTAAACCAACTCTAACACTGCTTTCCATTTTTGGTATCTGTAATGTACATTTCAGGGAGCTATACTTATTGCATTTTGGACAATCAAAGAAACTATCAGTATGATTAACAAGAACAATAGAATATTAAAAATTTTTGTTTTAATTCATCTCTTTCCTTAGTTTGTTGTAAAATTATTAGCAAAGCAACACTTTTTTGTTGTTAACATCTGTACTGTACTAATAAGTACATTATTTTCTCTACAGTTTAAGATGAACAATAATACAAAAAATTAAACTCTTACACTTTAATTTCAGGGAAATTTTCAACAAAAACTTGGAAGAAAATAGCTTTTCCTTTCTATTTAAGGATTGAAAAAAAGTGTAAAAAATGATTTATGGCAAAAACTTTAGCTAAAACAGAGAAACGCAAAGAAACAATATTATTTGTTTCTGTGAAATAAAGAAACTAAAAAAAAAACCCAAAAAAACAACTAAACAAAACCAAAACCACACAAAAGATAAAATTTCCTTCTGTTCACAGTTCATACTCTACATCGGTGCACTTAAAACTACTCTGTAGCACCTTGTGCCATTGGAAGCTGTGTGTCCTAACACAGACAGGAAGATGTTGTCAGTGGAGCAATGGGTCCAGGATTAAAAAATCCTCACTTATTTTATCAGCTTTGTCATTGGTTTAATATTTAGTTAGGGCCCGTAATTCCATCCTCTGTGTCTCTGTTCCACTAGTTTGGATCAGAGACTTTTTTGTTATCTCATCTCATATTACTTAGGACTTGATACCACTGAGGAGTTCTGCAGAGTGAGGTACAATGTCAGAAAGCAAAGAACAATAAACGATTTACGCTGCAAGTCAGTCTCTGAGTGTGGCAATACTGGAGGGTGTTTAAGAAGAGCACACAACACTGGTCCCTTTCTGCTCTCCACTGACATTTAAACTTCACAGCATCTTTGATCATTTGACATTGCAAGGACTATCCCCTTCTACTTCTTTTACCATCTATTTATGGAGTTATTCTTCACAATTTGTCTCATCTCCTCTATCCTGCTGACACTGTCTGCTGCTGTGACCCCTCTGACAGGAATTTCCAGAAGTTCCCTGCCCTCAATATGGAAAAGTGCTATATTTTATTTGTTTTGTACTGAATCTCTACTTGCCATGTTGCTTTAATTATAGTATTACAAGTTTTGATGAAAGTGAGTTCTGCACAAATCTTATGTACCACATTCCTGATTTTGCAAATCTTGATGAGGTGCCCTTTCAGTCTTCTTTCCAGACACAATATACCCAAATCCTACTTTTATTCTCTCCTGGTAAGGGAATTTTTCCACATTCTTCCTCATTATATTTACCTTTCTCCACATTTTCTTTAGCTGTACTGTATCTTTCCAGAGATGCCAGGAACAAAAGTAAAAGCACACACAGCGCTTGTAGCTTGTAAGGATTTCATTCAATGTCAAAAGGACATTTTCTGTCTTATTTTCAACAGTGTCACACAGATAATTACCAAAACCATATGAAAAATATATAGGATTTCCAAACTGGTGTTTTCAGACCTAGGATCTCAGGCCAAACATGAGAGTGATATTGCTGGAGTCCTTGATCCTCAGTACTGGAAGGGGCCCATTGCAATTCCCTTAGCAGAGCTGCAGTGAAAAATTTAAAATTTAAAAAGGGTAAACTAAGTTAAAACCACAGCATGCTTAGATGCATACTCAGAGCTGGAAATCTGAGAAACAATATCCAGAAAGTGTGAAGCAGAGATTTGTGAGTGCTAAGGGCCACATACATCCTTTGCGGAGAGTGAAACCACACTGGTACCTTTGTTTAGGTATGGCTACCTGTCCTGCAATCACACTCCCCAAAGGATGCTGAGCAGATTTTTTTGGCAAGACTTACCAGCTGCAAAGCTACATTTTAAAGAGGTTTAAATTTTATTCTTAAGTCAACATTAAGAGTCTCAGAGGTGGCAAAATCCTCAAATCATAGGTCATACATGAATTTCAGTTCCCTGTTTACTTTGTCATTCACCCAAATACACAGAGAAATACAACCATAAAAATCCAAAACTTGGGAGTCTCCAACAGTATAGGAAATCAATTAAAATATTTTTTATCCCCTCAAGAAAAGCATTTTGCCTGTTTTCAGGATAAGGATAATCAAACTAAATCTAGTTTGACACATTGCTGTTTACTCTAAGTTTTTACCATCTTCAGATGGTGATTGGTATAAGATACATATTTCAGATATAAAGTTGCAGAAATGTCATTCTTTTTCCTGTCTCTTGGAAAAAATAAATCAAAATATCATGACTCTTATGAAGCATAGACAGTAAAAGATGCCCTTTGAGTTTCTTGTTATTACTTTTGAGTAAATAGCTGAACATTTTGAGAAATTGCTCTTTTAAGAAAAGCTAAAAAACAACCAGTAATTTCCAACGTAATCAGGACCTTTTAAAACGATAAAACTTTAAAATTATTAATGATCTGAACTCCATTTTGTCAGTACATTACTTGTTTTGAGAAAATAGAATATCAAGATTAAGGATATTAAAATTAGATCCTAGTATTAGCTTATTTTAAAGTTATCTTTCAAAGAAAAAAAAATAGATGTACACATGGATGTTTTCCTGTTTAAAAGAAAAAGTTGTTTACTGTCTGCTAATTATCCAGATAGAGTTGGCTGGAGTACCCTCTACTGTTACAGAAATCATGAAGAGCCTCACATTTGTATAGCAACAAGGTTTTTTTGAAAAGCTTGCAATTATACAGACACCAGGGCAATCTATCATTGGAAATTGTTTAGGTGCTACACAGTTACATTGGGTGGTTCATCAGAGATTTGCACTGGCAGATGGCAAACCTTATAAAAATTACATGTGTGTCATTTTACTTTACTTTCCTTTCAAATCTTATTCATTGCCCAAGAAGAGAAGAGGTGGCTTTTGCTTGTAGACTGTTTTCCTGTACAAATCTGGGGCAAATCCTTTGCTCAGAATCTGCTATGAAGCATTCCTTTGGCTAGATCCTTAAACCAATGGAAAACCAAGTGTGCCAGCAGAGGCAGGGGCAGCAGGACAGGAGTTGCTCTGTATTCACAGCTTCCTGTGCTGCCATGGGACACCTGATTTACAGGGCTGGTCTCAAAAGAAAGAACATCTCAGCTAAATGACAATAGAAATCTGGACACTTATGAGAAACAGCTAATCACAGGCATCCAGCCCAGAAAAACAAGGAAAAGTCTTCAAGATAATTTGGTCTAAGTCTAAGCATGCTAGAGGAGTGCATGACATAATAGTCATCATGGTCTTGGAAAAAACCTATCTCAGCTAAAATTATTATCCAGTCATTAATCTAGATTTCCAGTTCACCAGGACTTAACCTATCACACTGAATAAAAAGGAAACAATTGAATATTCAAAAATTGATTTTTTCATACGGGAGTAAGTAGGCAGAGTATATTTGGTCTTAGAAATCAAGAAAATGCTATACGGAGACCACATTTTCCAAATAATTTTTTTAGTTTAAGTATTTAATTGATACTAATGACAATTTAACAGCCAAATTCTTAAACCTGTATTTAAAATGTTGGACTAAATGGGCTAATTTGCAGAACTCGAAGAAAATTAAGCAAGATTTGTTTGTGCTTTTTTCAGAAACCTGCCAAAACACTTTAATTTCCTTAGTAATAAAGAGCATCTATACAAAGTGGAAGGCTGGCATATACACTCTCTTAATTGCAAAACTCTGCATTTTGACTTTACCTTAGGGACAAGTAAGTGAAAGAAATCCTGCACTAACTGTTTTATATAAAACCATGTAGACTAAAGCTTACAGGATATTTCATTGTCTTCTTGAGTGCTTTTCCTTTATTGCCTTCTACGTGATCCTATGCCCTTCCTCTTTTGGGGGAGGGTGTGTGTGTGTGAGGGGAGGGAGTGCTAGACACATGTGTTACCATAGCAACTGCTGCCAGTTACAGGACAAAAATCTGTGATGAAGCACAAACCTGACTTTTTGGCTCTGTTACTCGAGCCTGGCTGTTTGCAAAGCTCTCTCAGGTTGTTCTCAGTCATTTCTAATGATCTCCTTCACTGTACTCTCCAGAGGCTCAATGGATGACCCAAAGGAAGGCCACCAGACATAGTGCCAGGATATTTCCCTTCACAGTCCAGTCTCATCAGTTTTACTGGTTCATCACTACAGTACAAATTAACCACTGAACTACAACTGCTAAAGCCCCTAAGCATTAGAATATTAATTGTTCTATTTCTAGCTTTGACTGGAATTCTCTGTGTTTGATGAGAATGGCACAGAGGCTTATCTGCTTAGTACATTTCTGTTGAGGATGAAGGAGACCTTCATATACAGAAAGTTTCTATTTTTAATTTTTTTAATGGTGAAATATTTTGCAATTAATTAATCTGAAGTGATAGAGTAGAATAGAATAGAACTTGGTTTCTTAAGTGAAAAGAACACAAAGGGCTGCTCTAGCATGACTATAGATTTCTCTGTAAGGGTTACTTGTAGACTACAGCCAGCCCTTTATAATTTTCCTTGCCAGACTGGACATCACTGGAGCATGATCCATACTAGTTTCTGACATGGACCATGAGAAGTTACTCTGCTTGACTTAAAATTCTAATGAGAGCTAATACCATCCCCAAATTTGCCCTGGTCTTGGGAACAAAAAGACAGAATTTCTCCATGATGCCTTAAAAGCTGCCACTGAAGAAAGTGTTCTTGAAGTATTGCCAATTGTTTGCTGTCTTCATTGGTCAATTTTGTCAGTGCTTACAGCTCAGAAACATTATAAAGATACTTGCTCCTGAAAAGACTGGTAGAAAATGCTGTCTTCTGTTTCAATAGGGTAAGACTGACTTTTACTGAACACTGATGTTGAACAATACATTCCTGTGAAATCAGCCTTCTGGAAATCAGAGAGATTGAGCAGTTAAATCACATGCTCACATCTCAGATAAGCAGGAATCAGAGTTGAGGAGGAAGGTTAAAGTTAGGGTTTGAAGAAGCATTTGAGAGGCCGAATGCTTGAATTTTGGACTGAATGATTTTTCATTTCATGGATACTTTAACAGATGCATTTGGTTCAATAGAGTCCTCTGGATATAAGCATTAATACTAAATTATTCCATTATGGTCAGTACAATTATAATGAATGCATGAATCATTAATGTCAATATTTCTTCTATAGTTTCTTACAGCAGGAGTTGGGTATTTCCAAGCTAATGTAATCCTAGTACAACTGGTACTCCAGAAGGATAAATTCATGCAGGAACAAATGCAGAAGAATTTGCTTCTTCTGAAGGGATGATTGCAGTGATAAAGAATAAACCTTATTGGCGTAGACTAAAAGCATTTGGCTGGATTCACACAGCTGATGGCTCCCTATAAATACCTCAGTGGAGCAAACATCTTAGACAAAGAGTTGTAAAAAGTAAAGGACTATGCTGGAACAAGAATACATTAGTTTAAACTGGTAATGAATGCATTAATTGAATGCTTTCTAAATATCCAGTCGATGAAATTTTTGTATTACTTTCCAAATAGCATGGTGAGGGCAAGAAAGTAACCCACTTTTGAGACAGTTTTGGAGGACTATTATTAAGAGAATAATATGAAGTAATTCTTTGAAATAGTTGAGTATGACACTCTCTGGTGCAAGCTTTTCCTTCAAGGCCAATTTATGTGAAGGTTTTTCCTACAGTGAATGTACTGTCTTGTTTTATTTTGTTCTCTCTGGAAAGAAAACAAAACAAACGACCCCTACCCCTGCAAACAATAATATCTGTATATATCTATATCTATATCTAATCTATATCTATATACCTATATCTATATCTATATCTATCATCTATATCTATATCTATATCTAATCGATATCTGTATCTATATCTATATCATCTATATCTATATCCATATATCTATATAAAGCACCCTGCATATAGGAAGCCAGTGACATATGCAGTTGTGCATCTCACCCAAATGAGTGCTGTTTGCTAAGGAAACCTGGACACACATTTCTAGACGGGTTCAGCACTGGATGTTTGGGGTAAGGAGGTTTCTGGATAGGAAGGAAACTGAAACTGGTTTGAGTAAAGGGATCACCCATCCTGGTCGCATAGCAGTGCAGCTGCTGGGTCTTCCCACATTTCTCCTCTATTCCTTCATTACAAACTTGCTTCTCACTCCAGTAAGTCTAAATGAGCAATTAGGTAATATATTGTACTTGTATAATCCCTATCTGCCTCCTATCTTATATTTTCTCCTACCTTAGAGACAATTATTTTTTTTTCAGAATCAAGGTAAACTCCTTTCTCTTGTAAAATTCACGAAACAAAGGAATTATTTAACCTGCCATCCATAGGCTTTTTCCTGGCTCTAACATTAATTTATTCTTTGGTATCTCACCAGCCTAATCCACATCATCACATTTTTCAATTGCTTTTGCTGTTTGGTCATGGCACTCTCATTTCCATATGAGCAAACTGCTTTATTAAGTCTGTATTTTTCTTTGCTGAGAGATTTAATTGCTGTGTATGTGTCAATAGTACTTTACAGATGTTTACATTGATTATATCTAATTTAATTGGCTCATTTAAGGGCTGCCAGGGCAATGAGTAATGGTTAGCAAAACGATATTTTTGAAAAGTTGGAGTATTTACTGGTTGCTCTTACTAGAGATATTCCAAGAAGTGAATTTAGGCATTGCCCGGAAGCAAAATGAAGAAAAAGACATTCTTGAGGTGTATTGCATGTAGGGGAGGATGTCCAACACTTCAAACCCAATGTGTATTGCCTGTGATGGAGACTGATGAAAACATAGGAAAACATGTTGCATTTTTCAGGCCTTTAAATTTACACAGCTCTTGAAAGAACAGAAACAACAAATGCCTGTGCTTTTGTATCCCGCAGCACACAGTAGTGTTTAATTCTTGTAAAGAATTAAACAAGTGGAAGCTTTTTACATGCTCTTTACTGGACAAAATTCTCTACTTGAGGAGGAACAGAAGCTTTTAAAAGAGCATAGTCTTGAGTAGTACAGTGGGAATATAGGTAATGGAAATAGAGAATGGGGAATAAAGCAGGTGCAAAGAAAAAGTAGAAACTAAAATAGGGAAATTCAACACTGTGAGGATTAGCTAAGTGAACACCTGCCTTCTGGCTGCTGGAAAGGAATATTTCTCTTTCCACTTTGAAACAGATAATTGATTATTAAAAATGGCATAAAATTTTTCAGTTATATTTTACTTTAACTGCACTGCAGGCAATCCTCATGTAGAGAAATAATTTATTCTCAAGGCCCAAGACATTACAAATAATTAGTTTAATAGTAATTGAATTACGTCTTATTATCAGTACCATGTAAGAATTATATTTGAAAATGCACTAGTGTTGATATGTAAGCTTATAATTCTACTTAAAGTGACACATGCTTCAATTACATGTCAACTGGAATCAGTGCTAAGCCTAATGAAAACTGTACATGCTACTGTTCAGGCTCCTTTTAAAGTTACCATGAATCTTGCAATCCACTGAGTATGGCATTAGCAACCATAATGTTGCCATTATGGACAAACATTACATTTATATATACAATAGGAATCTTTCTCATGCATGTTTCAGCACAGATGTCTAAACTCCTATCTATATGATCATTAGAGAAATCTGACACAAGACACTGTTACCAATCCTGACCTGGGTGGTTAGGTTAATTAACATGCATCTTGATACGCAACGAAAATGAAAAGAATCTCTTTGCAAAATCTGAAGGCTAGAAAGTAGACAAAAAAGATCATGGCACACCTACAATCTGGAGCTCATGAGCATAATTCATATTCTAGTGTGTACAAGAAAAAAAAAGGGTGGTGAGATATATCATTTGTAAAATGGATTAAAGACCATGCAGTTAAACAATCTGATGTATAACTCTATTGCAGTTTGAATGTTATGCCAGAAGGAATAAGGAAAAAAATGTGCAAAAACACCATCCCAAATCTTATAATTATTACTAAAAATATGTCAAAAAAGGAAAGGGAACAAAGTAGAGAACACAACTGGCATAGCATGTCCAAATTTCTTCATGACTAGTTCGAAATGCATTACTCATACATCAAACAGAGATTTAAAATTTCAAAAATGACACAAAAAATGCACATGTAAATATTTTGAGGAACACTTTTATTCCCTTTATTTTAAGCACACTTAAGATGCCAGGTATTTTTCTGAAAGTTCTCTGGGTCTAATCTAGTTCTGCTGTCTATATTTATTACATAAATGTTCTGGGACAAATTAGCAAACTTACTCTGAATGCAACCTTGACTGTGAAGTCAGAAATACACTTGCATGTAATAACATAGTTTTAAAATACAGTCTGAAGGTACATGGATAGGTATTATGTTTATATACCACAGTGAGGATTTTTGTATTAGCTAGGTGAATCATGAAATGATCAGGCTTTAATAAATATATCGGTTTGAAATAAGAGGTAATTTTACAAATACCTTATGATTGTAATGGGTACACTTCTTCTCCCATCAAAATCAATAGGGCTTATAACCTTAACTATGATGAGAAAAGCGATGTGCTTCGTGTGTTTTGTCCAATTTTTCCTGATATTTCACATGCAAATTCAGTGGGGGAAAACATATAGAAAGACAGAGCAACCTTTCTTTCGAGATTTCAGTGAAATAAGGTTGGCATAATCTTTATTTTTTCTTTTGGAACAAAGAAGGAAAGAAAATACAGCCTTCTCTTTACATAGGTGATTGCTGTAACCCAATGAACATGACCTTATTATAAACATCACATAATTAATAAGAATACTGATAGCTTTCTTATCTTGGCTTTATTTTCTCTTTCTTATTGTAATTCATAAAGGTAAATTATTGCAAAGATTGAATGTCAAGGGAATAACAAGCGTGGCCCAATATCTAGTATAGCTGCTATGCAGCTGCCTGGTCGTTATTCAATAATGCCTACACAAAGAGCCAGAGGAGTGAAACAACAACAGAGAAAAATTTAAAAAGGCCACAATCAGTTTCAAAGTCCACATCTACTATGACTAAAGGGAAATGAAGTTAAATGCCAGCCTTATCCTGAGAAAAAGAATAGTGTAATGATTATCTATTCAACATTCACACTTCTACAGTACCAATTTGTTTTGAGACCAACACTAAAAAGGCCATTATACAATGCAGGTCAGTGCTTGAGAATTGCTTGCTTCTTTCCTAGTTCTGAAAAGTTCTGGTAATTATAGAGGTCTGCATAAGAAACTTAATATATGCACTCCTTTTCCTGAGAAACCTTTCTGAAGAAAGTATTTGAGGTATGGCTGAAGTAGATTTTGTACATGTGTTAACTCCTATGTTTCAAGTTGACAGAGGAATAAATTTTTTATTCCCTTGCCAAAGCGAAATATTGAGAAGCCATTATTTTCATTAGTTGCATTAAATTCTGCTGACAGTTTTGGGGATTTCTACTTTTTGAAAACTTTTTTCTAATATTAATGCAGCATTTTACTGGGTGTCAAGCTATATTTTAAACATCTGCAGAAGAACAAAAGCAAACGGATTCCTGAAAGACTGAGGGGTTTTTTTAGTGGTTCTCAGCCTGGGACCCAGGTTCAATTTCTTCCTCTGCCTGAAGCAATTTACACTCATGTTTCCCTGTTCCCAGAAGAGTGCCCTCACTATGAGGATATTCAGCCTTTTCGGTTAAAATCTGTCAAATTCTCTTGTTAAGGCTAATCCAACTCACACAGGAGAATCCTACTTTCTGATTAACACACGGGGGCTGCATCACCTGCATTGAGCAAGCTAAGACAGCACTACAGTGAAAGAAATGAGTCTTATTTCCTCCTCCCCTCTTATTGAGTGTGGCAATAAGAACAGCTTCCTAGATCAAAGGTCTTGTTTCATACTGCAACACATTACCACCAGGGCAGTGCGTAGTACCTCTCAGTTACAGTGTTAATACCTGTTTTAAAGTCAAGAATTATTTAGGTATAATGTACTTGGAGAATAAGAGTGTCAGAATCTCCTTGTGATGCTAGCTTTGGGCAGTTTTTTTGGATCTGTAATATTACTTAATGGTTATATATTTTGTACAACACAAAGAAGGATTGGGATTAGGAAATACAGAAGCAGAGGATTAGACCCAGGTCAATGAAACCCAAACACATTTAGATCCACTGAATGCTTCAATAAACACAGGAGATGCTATCATGATGAATCATGTCTCCCCACCTCAACCAAAACTAGTGAGAGTTAATCCGTACATCGTTTTGCAAAGAGAGGCATTCATGAAATTATTCTTGCTTATCCTTAAGTTTGAATTAATTCTCATTCAACTCCATTAAATAAGTCATTAGAGTTCACACAAACTTGGTATTTTTGTAAGGCCCAGG
The DNA here is from genome assembly GCA_013396875.1 of Vireo altiloquus. Classification (NCBI taxonomy): domain Eukaryota; kingdom Metazoa; phylum Chordata; class Aves; order Passeriformes; family Vireonidae; genus Vireo; species Vireo altiloquus. Next base: position 27,142 of record VZRF01011740.1, read on the forward strand.
ATATATGTTTCCAAACCCTTCTATCTTTCACAATGGAAACTGTCCTTTAAGGATCCTGCTGTTAACAACACTCCCAGACCATAAAACTGAATAAAATTTTTGGGACTTGCAATGACTGTTCAGTAATTGTCAATATATATTTTTAAAGAGTCTTTCCATATATTTTAATAGACTCCGCTTTTTCATTCTATCAGAAGAAAGGAATGTCATTAAGATGTTAATACTTGAGAAATACTTGATTCTGAAATGAAACTTGAACTACTATAAAGTAACTGGAAAATATTAAAATAAACTGTGTTAAAAGTCCTACTAGAAACATTCAAACTCCCTTTTCTGTTGTTAAAATTTTCTTAACAGTTGTGATTAATGATTTTTAATGCCATATTGACAGACTGAGGAGGTTTTACGTATTTCCTGAGATGCAGTTTGAATGTTCCCAATTAAAAAAAAAATAATTTATTTGACCTAAAAGAATGTACCATAAAACTATAAAAGTACGATTTTACATAGCATAACAAACTCTAATTCTCATTCTTTTAAAAATTTATATTTTTTTGTCTGTTTTTTTTCTTCCTAAGTATTGGTCTCATTTTATTTAAATAATTCGGTGAAAAACTAGCAATGCTTTCAAACTCAGAAAATTAAGAATCAACTTAAGTTTATCATCTCTTGTTTAGTATGGGAATGTTTTTTTAAATTACACCTCTATTTGCTTAGGTTTGTTGAGCAGATGTGGAATTAATTATATGTTTAAGTGCCTTGTTGAACAGAGGTCCATTTCTTGTTGAAATCAGGTGCTTAAGTGGATGGCCATATATGGCATTTAGTAATTTCATAGTGCATTAAAGTATGAATGTAGTATGATTATTTTTTTATAAAACATTTCCCTTTAGATTACCAGCTCTAGTGATTCACAAACTGAGTTGTCCAGTTAGTTGCACAGTTTCCTGTTTCACACACAGAATAAATGCACCTCAAAAATATCTTCTCTGGATACTAAATAGTGATAATATAAATGGAGAAGAGAATGTGTTTGTCCTCAGGAAAGCAGGAAATGGAGGATATTGAGCTGCAACAGCAAAAACCAAACAAAGTTAAGTTTATGGTACTCAAGAGAAAATCAATGATAAAACCCATTTCAAAAAAAATAAAGGAAGTGACTTTCACTTGTTGCCTATTTCTTCAGGAAAGTGCCAGTAGGTGTACTTTCCAGGTTGCCTGCAAGGCAGATGAAAGGCTCCTCAGATTAATTACTGCTCAGTTGTGACAGGCTTGGGAGATGGTTTCTATTCCAGTTCTTACCTTTTTTTTTTCTTCTTCTTTTTTTTTTTAATGGTGCTTTTCCTTCATTTCTGTCTGATTTCTGACTCACCACTGTGGAATGAAAAGAGAAGCTTTCTGTGCACTGCCCAGACTGCCACAAATGTTATCCTGATGGTAGCATATGATTAAATATAGGGTTTTTTCTTCAGCATTTGTATTGCTGCTTGTGGCAGACCCTCTGCTGAATGGAGAAAGCCCAAGATCTTTCCCAAAGCACCTTAACGTGCAGATAAATATTGGTATTTGAATTAGAGCCTAATCAGGAGCAGCAGAGAAAGTGACGTGTTTCAGAGCTGCCTTTTTTGTAGCCAATTACTCCAGGCTCCTAGTGTTCATGTCTTCCATGTACTTTCTTTAATTAGCACTTTATTAGTTTGGCTTCAGAGAGACGGTTCTGGACCAAACTTTCCTGATGCTGCCAAATGGTCACAAGCAGGAGGTGATTAAATTTAGTCCTAAGCAATAGGCATCTGCATGCATTCTTTGAATCTCAGCGTGCTTTAAAATGATGTGTTCTCAATAATTTATGCCCAGAGGGATGCACTGTCAGTAAATAAGTGTGAAAAACTGTCTCACAGTATTAGCATTGTCTATACACTATTCATTTAGATCTATTTTAATAATAGGATTCTTGACTCCTCCCCATTAAGCTCAAGTTGATTTATGTTAATGGCAAATGAAACATGAAACGCAAGGGCCTAATTTTTGGTAGATTGGAAGGGAAAAAAAGCAGCAATTTCTGTTCAGTACAATTCTTTTTTATTGCTTCTTTTATGAGTAGGTCTGCTGTCTTCACTTTACAGCTGTTAACCCCAATATTGTCTTCAGAGACAATTATTAAAGAAGACTGTGCTAGTCAAAACAGCAGAAAAATTGAACAAACCCAGATGATTTAAGAAAACACAGAGAAGAATGTTTTCTCTGCTTCTTGAGAAATGGTAGATTCAGAAGATGTAGTTGTAAATCCTGTTGGTTTTGTTAAAGTGCAAATGATAGCAATGTCAGTGAAAATTTTGTTATTAATTAAAGTCTAGGTGGCTGGTCAGGCTCTTTAGCTCATCAGATGCCAGCTGCAGGGAATGTCTCAAAGGGCAAGGGGCAGGGAATGAAGGTTGTCTGAGGGCAAATGGAGATACAGCACAAGTAGTTATACTTCTTACTTAAATAGTATGAGGTTCTTTCTACTTCTAAGTGACTGATATCAAGCAGTCAAATATTTTGTTTTGGTTTTTGTATGTTTTTTTTTTTAAATCTCCAAACTATGTCTGCAGATCTGTGCACAGGCAAAGCAGAACTTCTGGGAGGAAGAGTCTGAGCTTCAGGGTCTCTGGGTGGCACTTGCTGACAGCTATTTCCCTTGTTACTATTGCTCCACATCTTTCCTCACTGGAGTTGTATGGAGGATGCACAGCAGAACCACAGTGTTCTAGTTGCTGCAATACCCCTTTTGGCAGTTTACTTAAATTGTTGAAATCTACTGCAGAAGTTATTGAACATGTTCTTCCCATCTAATTGCAGTGCTGTTCATGAACAGGTGACTCATGGCTTTGCTAGTTCATGAGTATGAGTTCTGGCCGAAGTTGTTGAAAAGATGATGATTTGCTAACAATTTACAAGACCTGTCTGAGGGTTCATAACTATACTACGGCTTAACTGATTTAAACTAAAGAAAATACTAAATGAAAAGACAGTCAATTTCAATCACTTTTTTTCTTAATTCATAGCTAAAAGGAATTTTTTATTATAGCCAATGAAATCCATAAATAAATTAAGAACTAGATTCACTATCCTGTACATAAATAGCATGCATGAATTCAACAGGCTGTTTTGTATTTTTCACAAAGGTCAGCAACCTGTTCTGACATGCACCTTAGAGAGTCATTTGTACCAATGCCGAGGGAGTACAAAATACAATGGATGCCTAATCTAAGGGTACAGGCCTGGATTTCTTTACAAACACCACTTGATGGTAAAGAAAGCGATCAATGGAGAATTGTATCTTAATACCAGAATTTTATATTAATAACCTTTTGTTCTTTACAGACATCTTAGAATAGGAAAGACTAGGAAACCAAAAACTGATGGTTGAAACAGCCAGAAGACATTGCCAGCTTGTAACATATCCATTAAAAACAAATCTTTTTTTCTCCAAGACTGTATATTTTTGTGAGACTCCACAAAAAGCACAGCCAAAGTTCCAAACAGCCCAATTTTAATATCAGTCAACATTAATTTTGCAACAATCTCAGACCTGAGTGTTTGTCCGCTTCTGCTGCTATCAGTCTCATATAATGAATGAATTCAGAGACTAGTGTTGACACGTGGCCAGGTGGTGAGGGGGTAGGATGCTACCTTCCGAAAGCGTCTCCAACAGAAGCTGCTCGTCAGGGCCAGCACACATCCACACTCACTCACCCTGCATAGCTCTTAATATGAGTCGACAGCAAAGAGGCAGGAAGGATCTTTGTATAGGCTTCCACAGAGATGTTTATTCCAGCCACAGGCACGGAGGGCTGGAATGCAGGGACAAAGACCAAGCATCAGGGAAGGGTCCAGGTTTACCAGACCCAGCACGGGGGAGGTCGGGGCAGAGAGAGCACCAGGGACCAGCCATCAGAGGGCACGGGGGTGGTGCACAGGCGGGGCTTGGGTGAGGGAGCAAATAGGGCAACGAGAAGGGAGTGGCCGAGTGACAAGGGCCAAAGAGCCAACCAGGCAAACAGAATTGGGGTACATCAGCAAAACGGAACAGGGTGTCCTGGGAAAAGCCTTTCTTTCTCGCCCTGGGCTAGGAGTGTTTCTTCTACTAGGGTCCATCTCTCCAGGGGACCCTTGGGGTCCCTTGTGTGGTGGGCTCACCAGCCTCCACCACATGTCACATGTTTTCAGCTGGTAGGTGGCAGAACCTGCCTGGACATGAGCAAGGAGTACCATTTAGCTTCTTTCATCAAGACCACCAGTAGCACTATGACTTGTGAGGTTTGACACAATCACTAGTACACTATAGTTAAAAAAAAAAAAATTGGTGTGCTTTCTAATATGTTCATGTTTCATAAGTAGGGCTGCTGCACTGTGCATGACTTCATCCACAAACTTGTGAAAAGCAGAAATGTATAGTTTCTGCACCCTCTCTGGTGCTTTTAAAGCCGTACAGCGTTTAATCTCTTTTGAATTGCAGTTGGTTGGTTTAGAATTGACACTGCTTGTGATATGATAGCTTCTCCCAAGCCCTGAAAGGGAAACCAAGCACAAACCTTGTGAAGGCTTAGGTGAGTCCTGCAACAAAATTGCGCTATGAGAAATTAAGGTGAAATTTGTTGTATCCACTGTATTACATGCAAGAAATCTGTGAATGTACATAAGGAAGAAAACCAACAAGGATATGTTGGCAAGGAATGAAAGAACTGGATTCTGACTATTAAAGAAATGCTTTTTGCCTGTTTAGTAACAACCATATTACACACTTTATTACTTCAGTTTACTGTGTTAGTCTTTACACTTATATTCAACAGGAAAAACACTTCACTTTCTAGATAATCATCTGCCTGTCTTCTGTCTAGCTGTGATTTTCATTTAAAAGTTCTTTCCCTAAATCAGCTTCTGCTACTTCTCTAACACAGGCAGAAAATTTTTCATTTATTGGCGAAATGCATTAAATTTTAGGGTATAAAAAAAAGATAAACAGTACAGAAAACCAGCGATATCCCTAGCACAAGAGGAGAATGACTTTTTTTGATTCAAAATGATGTGGTAATATTTACTCTTCAAATTATTAAACATGTTAGAATTTTTCCAAGACACAAATTACTTGGCATGAATGACAACAGCTAGAGAGGTTGCCTGTGGCAGCGGATGGGGGGAGGGGGGGTGGTATGATGCTGCTACCTTCCGAAAGCGTCTTCAAGAGAAGCTGCTTGGTTGGAGCCACACACCAAGCGCACACACACACCAGAGAGCTTCTCAGATGGATTGATGGCAAAGGGACGGGAAGGATCCTTGTAAGGATTTCCACAGAGACGTTTACTTCAGCCACGCCGATGGAAGATTCCAGGGACAAAAGAACGAGCACCAAGGGAGGGTCCAGGTTTAAGTACGGGGCCGGTAGGGGTGGAGAGAGCATCAGGGACCAATCATCAGAGGGCATGGGGGTGGTGCACAGGCGGGGCTTGGGTGAGGGAGCCAATGGGGAAGCAGAGAGGAAGTGGCTGGGGAACAAGGGCCAATGGGGGAGCAGGGAAGGGTGAACATTCTAGGTCTGGGACAGATAGGGTAGGACAGGGGTGGGGAGGCCAGCAGACCAACTGGGAATGCAGAACTGGGGTTCATTAACATAATGCAACAAAGGATCCTGGGAAGAGATCTTTTTGTTTCCCTTATCTAATAAACTTTCAGGGACTGACCTCCTAGGAAGTTCCAGTGTCATCCTGAGTGGGGGCTTATCGGCCCCGATAGTTACCCTTGGATCAAGCAGGTGTAATTGAATAGGACAGAGTATAATATTTTTGTGTATTAGCATGAGTCACAAAGTATTTTTAAATACTTAGTAGTTGAAAACTAGGATTCCAGTGTGTTAATATTTGTGAGTAGTAGGAAAAGATGTTTCATATACGTGAGAAAATACTTCTTATGACTGAAATGGGTAGTTAGAATAGATTTTTAAATGTTTTGTCTTTCTGATTTCTGTGATTCTGGATTTTGTCTGGTTTAACTTTGTTCTGTCAGATTCTTTTAAGAGAGAGATTAATTAAATTACATGAACTTAAAATACATGAACTGATAATTCCTTAGCTAGTCAAAATCTGGCATTAATAGTATAGGATATAATGTAGTATTTAAAATTCATTGGCTTCCTGAAATAATTTTCTGTCCATATTTAAAGCTAACAGTGATCTAGATTGCAACACCATGTTGTAATCTTCTTAAGTCGCAACATCAAGTACTTACACAAGACAAAGAGACAATACTAAACCAAAAGAACTTGATTAAAGTTCAAAGCAGGAATTCTAGAAAGCAATGTACTGAACTCATTTTATACATTATATTTTTATCTGTTTCACTAAAAAATAGCATTTTTTATTATTTATTATATATACATAATTTTTATGCAGTTATTGTATTTATCCTACACAAATGGGAGAACAAACAGGAGTGAACAAATGAAGTATTTAATGTACTGTGTGGATTAAGAATAGCTGCTTCTTCTGAGAGTTCAAAGTGACTTGATTAAAAACAGAATAAAAGCTGAAAAATTAAATTCAGAAATAGCTTCTAGAGTCTTTAGTCTTATGACCAAATGCCTCTCAGCATTTTAAAAAGTTTTTATTTTTGGAAAAATGGACAAATAATGAGAATCTGTTGCTGCTTGTATTTTCAATGTAGTCTATATTTTTGTCATTAAACACAGGACTATTGTCAATTGAAACATTTTAATTACATTTTAATATGACAAAAAAAATAATGAACAATAATGGACATGTTTTATAATTTCTGTAATAAGAAAATTTGTATTTATTTCTAGTTTGCTGAAATAAATAAAACCAATAAAAAAACAGAATAAAGTTTCTCATAAATCCAATCTTAAAATCAGAATAAGAATTTCTTTCATCTTGTTTATCACTAGAACTATGTTTGACTAAAACCCAAACATGATGCTTGGGATTTCAGCAGTATGAATAAGTGGTGTCTGCCAGAAAGCATGAACAATGACATTTAATTTTTGAATACTTTCCCAAAAAATTATTTAGGATTTACAGTATTATATAATACAGAAATAAGTCATTGTGAAAGCTAAATTTTAATATATATTAAAAGGCATAAAGAAAGTTCACTGTGAATAATCTTTTCTAAAAGCTACAACATTATTAAATGATCAATTTTCTTGTGTAAATGATCAATTTTCATTTATGGAATAGGTCCACTAATAAGAAAGGAAACAACCTTTATGTGTGAACCTGTTTAAATGAATGCGCAATATTTAACCTTATTTGAAAGTTTGTTTCTTCCTTGTGCTATTTTTCTATTTTTTTTTTTCTCTTTTATCAATTTGGTCTCTAGTAATGACATAAAAGCTTGTCTGCCTCTCCAGAAATTCTTTCTTTGGGCATCTCTCTTGGTGTGCTTCATTTAGCGGCTAAGTTCATCACACTGTTTCTCACTGGGTGAAAAGAAAGAGTAATAATGAGAGGAGCCAAGTGCAGTCAACAAGTACAGAAGATAAAACATCACCATCTGGAAGTGAGGCACCTCAGGGCAGACCAAAAGAATCCACATCTTCACTTTCAAGTAACGCCATTACATACATGAAAATTAAGAAAGGAAATACCTGAAAATGATAATGGCAGCAAAGTGGCATTGACTAAAGTGAGAAGCAAGTGGTGATGATCAGAGATTTTAGGTGACAGTGCAAGCATGGTCATCATCTTTCAGCTAGGAAAAAAGAAGTATTAAATGTGTGTATTAAAAAAAACTGTCAAAAGAATGGTAAGAAAACCTCATCTTATTCATATATGATTTTCCCTGAATTTTGTAGAAAACAATGATATCTATATAATATTGAGTTAGAAACTTTTCTTTTTGTTGGAAGTTTCTTCAAAAAGCAGTGCTGCAGAATAATTTTTATGTCAGGTTCTGGAAGGGTAAAGACAAAAATGAAAAGGAGGAAACAGGTAATTAAGATCATCTTGCTGAGGAGTGTAAAACATGTTTTAAAATTACAAACTACTACCAGTTTAATACCCAGAGGTTCCAGATGGATTTGCCCACTGATGTTTCAAATACTACCCTTTTTTACATAAAACATTAAAAATCTTACCTTCCATGGTAAATTTAGCATGGCTTTAGGGACTGTACTGCTGTTTCAGAATGTTTTTCCTATGATAATACATTTGCAAAATGATCTGAAAAATTTATGTTTCCTCCTCCCCCTGCTCCTGCTCATCTTCCTCCTATTTTTTCTTCTCCTCTTCTTGCTCCTTTCCATGAGGTGCAGTCCTTATGAATGGACTGCCCCAGTGTGGGTCTCCCACAGAAAACCTGCTCCTCTGTGAGCTTCTCTTCATGGGCTGCAGTTCCTGCCAGAACCCTTCTCCAGTGAGGGTTCTCTATATTTTAACAAATATTACCCTACAACAGATATTCACAAAGCTTAACAATTAATCCATGTGCAACTGCCTCTGGACAAGATACTCCAATAACTGCATAATGGACAGGTGGACACAGGAGGCAATTTGAGTAGGTCCTGCTGAAAAATGTGTAGTTATAAGCAAAAAATGTGTAGTTATAAGCAAAAAATGTAGTGGAAGAATTGTCTGCTGGACTGGGAAGGATGCCTGATATGATATGCATCTGGAGGTTGCTGCTGCTTCTCTTCCAAGCTGAACACTTGAAAGAGATTATTACTTAGCTTGGTTTTGCTTTCTCTCTTGCCCTCTCCTTTTATTTTTTTTTCCTTTTGTCTTCTTCCCCCTCAGCCTCATAAGAAGTGTGCCATTAGCATATCTGTTTGGATATAGTCACAATAATTTGTGTATCTGACATCATTGTGGATGTCCACAGCATGCAGTGCAGTTGAAAGTGTGAAAAGCTTCAGGTACCTTTTGAATATGAGGCATTCACACAGACCCCTTGACTCAAAATTAATGTTAACTTTACACACATTTCCTACAGATAATCATATAGGCCCACATATTCTATTAAATTCTGCCAGCTCCAAATAGTAAACAAGCCTTCGTCTACAAGAAATCTGAACTATTAATAGTATCTTTATGTTTTATAAAAAAAAAAAAAAGAAATTATTTCATTTAGCATAGCCCTTACCCATTCACAAGAGAAACCTGGTGGAAGTTTAGTTCTTGAATCAAACTAGTTTATTCCAAACTTTCCAGAAAAGGATACAATGAGCAATGTCTGACTGCATTTAAGTTATTTATTTAGGTCTCTTACAATTCTGAACCTATAACTCTTTATGAATTGCAACAAGTACCAATAAATGGTTAAAACATTTGTATTAATAATTAAAAAAAGGTAGTTTTAAGGTAGCTATTCCACCTGAAACGCCTGTTTTTGTTTTCCCCCTCATCTTGTTTCTTTTTCAGATTTTGGCTGAAAATCTAACAAAAAAACCCCAGTATGGTCGTTATTTTCATCAGCCATAGGAAAGGATCTAGCTTTTTCTTAAACATTTATGTTTACACATCCAAACTATTTTTATTTTCAGTTGTCAGAAGTTGGAATAATTTTTCAGATTTTTTTTTTAATGAAGTGAAAAAAGATAAAAGGCAATAACCTAAAGAGTGCTCATGTTAGTATTTGAATATCAGTCTTTTGCAGTCAATATTGCTAATTGTAAAATGATTTAAAATGTATGTGTCTCTCTTACAGATCTCTGGTAGCTTTTTAGGTGAAATGAATATATTGATACAGCATTTTGTGACCTAATTGTTATTCTTCCTGCTCTGTAAAGTTGTAATATATGGAAAATACTGCAGACTTCTATTCCCTGATGACCTATTGAGTACATGAAATATTGAGAGTCTTAGGCTTGCATCTTAATAGCTTGCATCTAACCTACATTTGTCAGGCATTTGGTTGTGTGTTCAAATTGAATAGTGATGTTTTTAATTGTGACTTAATCAGAAGAATAAAATACTGAGCAGCTCAATGCCAATTTTTCACACACAGCTTTATATTTTGTGGATAAAAATGTGGCCATAAAACTAGACTTCTAGGTTTCTAAGATTTGTAATCATTAACAGACATCTGAAAAATGGTTGGAAGCTACTTGGAGAATCTAAGAAAATAAAAGCAGCTTCTATGAAAAAATATCCTAATTTCTCCGGTTTCCGGTTTCACAGAATTTCAGCTACTCAGATTTTCACTGAGATGCTGCGTCCAGCTCAGTAGCAGTACTGGTATTCTGTCTCACCATTTTAGTCATCTGTTCTTTTTCCTGAGAGTACCCATTTCCCTTTTTGATACCATCACAAAAATATTTGGAAGGGCAAGTTATGTTTAACATTAACCTTCTTAACATGATCAGCTCTTACTATTATTTTTAGTAGTTTAAAATATAGACAACCAAGAGGTGGCAGTAGTCCATCCTGCTTTTACAGTGTTTTATCATTACAAGTACATGCTTGCCTTTCTTTGATAGTCTCAATTATTTCAAATCAGATACATTAAATGTTTTTAAGTTTTCAGTTGCCTAGCATTTTGAGTATTTGATCAAAGTCTCAAAGGTCTCCGTCAGAAGTAGAGAAAAGTAAGTATCTCCTTTAAAGGCTTCATGATCTGAAGACAGTGAAACAGGAGCTTACAAAGGCTGGGTGGGTATGAGTGAGACCAAGCTAAGCCTTTGATCCTCATGCACGGTGGGAGGCCACTGAGATTAGTTCAGTTGGTTGGTGCTAATGGCACAAAGGTTGTGGATTTGATCCCCATTATGGACCATTCACTTTCAGAGTTGGACTCAATGCTCATTGTGGGTCCCTTCCACCTAAGAATGTTCTGTGATTCTGTGACAGGTACATTCTGATCCCCCTAGCTTATGTATCCCCATATATAATGGTGTGTAGAGCCCTAAGGTGTCATTATAAGCAGTTCTATGGCTTTGTGAGGACTATGTCCCAAAAAAACCACTCAGGTATCCGGGTTAAGAATGATTACTGCTTATGATCATTGCTGAAATTTTCCTGTGATAACCAGAGGGGAAGGCACAGAAGAGAAACAAAGATGGCCATCTGACAATAGGGCCAAGCTCAGACAATGAGTTTTTCTCCTCCCACCATAAGTTTTTCCCTGTAGGGGTTAGCAGGGAAGTGTGTGGCTGGAGAAGAAGTTTATTTTCACCTTGGCCCTGTTTTTCTCCAGCCTTTCTTCTTTACAATGATCACTTGGCTGAGTATGAGGAAGGGCTTCACATGGGGAACCAGCTGGTTTGAAGAGCAGTGCAAAGCTGGCTTTGGTATGTGAAAACTGCCAGAGACCTTTTTTTACCTCATGAAGAAACTCACACTCTGCCAGGGGAATAAATTTTTCCAAAAACACATAACTCTTCCTTTTGGCTTTTGTAAATTGAGGGTTGGATGGATAAGCCTTATGGAATAAGACAGATCTGTCCTCCCTTTGAGGATTCTGGAGGATAACAAAATTTTCCCATGTATAGGGACCTAAAGATCACAACTTCCATTCTCAAAACACTGTCAAAGCCACAGCAGAAACTTCCCATAAAATATGCCCCCCCAATAGGAACTCGAGATAAACACAGACAGCAAACGGGAAGGGGCTTGTTATAAATGACTCAAATCCTGAATGGAAATGAGTTATTAAAAATTTTGTTGAGAACTATAAAAATCAGCAAAGCAAAAGGGACAGCACTGGGAGCATGGCCAGGTGCCAGAGGCTCAATCACAAAATGGTGGTCCTGCCTTTTATACCTCGTGATTGCATCAACCTTAGGTGTATTTATTTAGTTTTGCGGAGTCTTGCCACACATCACTCTTTTAGGAGCCTGCACAGTTCCATCTCTGTGATCGTCGGGATCCTCATTGGATGGAATCCCACTTCTTTTATTGGTTGTGTCTTCCAAGTTTGCCTAGCAACAGCCTGTCCCATGCGAACTTAGAAAGCTAACATTACAACACACAAATCATAAAACCCTTGTAAAAACCAACCTCACAACCAGGCTATTATAACAATCATTAAACAGGTGCCATTATCTTAACATTTTCCAAAACCAACATTACAGTATTCAGTATAAATTCATATAATATTCTGCGAAAGCCAGTTTTACTAACTCGTTTCTCACTTGTTTCTTTCCAGGTGTAATGGAGGTGAAGGTTTGGTTAGCACAATGGTGAAAAAAATTCCCACTGTGCAGACTTTCACAACATATTCAGCATGATAATTTACAGTCCTAACCAGGATTAACTACTTCTCTTGGCTGTTTCTGTGGTAAAATTAATTTTATCCACATCTTCAGAAATATCCAATGAGAAATGGACCGACTTCTTTACTGAATTCTTTCCTCGACCAAGGAAAGAACTCTAAGGTGATGCCAGAATGATGTTTTGCTTTTTATTTTATACCCCTCTTACATACTCTTTTATATAGTTTTATGTATTCTTAGTGCTTTTAGCCTACATACTTGTAACTTTCCAAGTCTGGTAACTCAGCTGAGACTCACTGCACCATTAAACCAGGAGACCAAACAGTCTGTAAGCCCCAGACACCAAGGTCATCTCCAAAACATATTTTTGTAAACTAAGATAGGCCCATCCAGGGGGAAGGTTCCTCAGAATGGGGGGTTCACTCAAGCCTCTCACTGGGGAATCTTTCATAAATACGTTAATTTTGCAAGGCCTCTAATTGTGTATATTTCTGTGTGGTGGTGATGCATGCATTTTCGGGGCATTCCACCTGGACGAAGTACTGTACCCAAGGATCCTGAAATAAATACTGAGGTAAAAACCCCTTTTCCCATAAACTATGTTTTGGTTTTAATTTTAAGACCAGGGAAAAGCATCAGAGGCACAGATGACACAGCAGCAGCCGTCAGGACTCTCTCGAAGGAGAGGTAGCTATACAATCCCTAAAAATTAAAGGAGATCTCTTTGCTTGCTTATGGCAAAGGTCCAGGACAGTCACCCATAGGTCACTGTGTCTTTTAAAATATTGATCACAGATAATGAGGAAAAAAAATCAATAGGCCAATAAACAGGAAGGCAGGGTTGAAAGAGGAAATGAAGGGTATGCTAATTCTAGAGACTGGATTTTTTTGTAAAGAGTTGAACAATACATACAGCTGCAGGTTGCATATATATGTGTCTATATATGTGTGTGTATATATATTTTCAGGTTAACCAGTGAGATGATCATCTGCAAAAAATGTTGGAAAGAGAATCTGAAATACAGACCTGTCAGGCTCATGTCTGTGCCAGGGAAGGCTATGGAACAAATTATCTTGAGTGCCATCACAACCCCATGCAGTACTGCAGGCTGGGGGAAGAGTGGCTGGAAACCTGCCCCATGGCAAAGCACCTTGGGGTGCTGCTCACCAGCCAGCTGAACACAGGGTGGCAAAGTGCCCACGTGGCCAAGTAGGACAAAGGCACCCTGGCTTCTATCAGGAATACTGTGGCCAGCAGAACGAGGGAAGTGTTGGTCCCTCTGTAGTAAATATTGGTGAAGCCTCACCTCAAATTCTATGTCTAGTTGCTTCACGTCGAGAAAGACACCGAGATAGTGGAGCATGTCCACAAAAGGGCAGTGAAGCTGAGGAAAGGTCTAGAGAGTAAATCATATGAGGAGTGGCTGAGGGAGATGGGATTGTTTGTCTTGAGAAGAGAGGGCTCAGGGGAGACCTTATCACTCTCTTCAAGTACCTGAAAGGAGGGTGTAGTCAGGTATGGGTCAGTCTCTTCTCCCAGGCAACCAACGACAGGACAAGAGGAAATACTTGTGTCAGGGAAGGTTCTGGTTAGACATTAGAAAGAATTTCTTTGCTGACAGGGTGATCGAGGATTAGAATGGGCTGCCCAGGGAAGTGGTGGAATCACCATCCCTGGAAGTGTTCAAGAAATAATGGGGCACACTATGCCATTATGGTTTAGTTAACACGCTGGTGTTAGGTCAATAATTGGCCTCAATTGTCATGAAGGTTTTTTTCCCACATTAATGATTCTGTGATTCTGCAGTATAGTTCACATTATATTTGGCTCAGGCTGTGAAATGAGAAAAATTAATGAGCCGGTGCTGGAAATTGTTAATGCAAGTTATCTGGCACAGTTACACTTTTGAAATTTGATTTCTTTTTCTGGTCAGTCTTAGTATAAACCACTCACTTCCTGCATGATTTAGGTGGATATCTGTGACGTGGGGAAATTTACTGATTTCTGGGCCAGACCAGCTCCTTACAGAATGTGATAGTACACATAGATAGTACAATCTGTGACACCATGGCTCCTGGAGCAGAGGTTTCTACACACAGCATGGGAAGAAAAAGCAGCACTGGAGCTGGGGAGTGCAAAAACCTGCAGTGGGAAGCCAAGGGTAACATTTGTACCCTCAGTTTGTGTACCTTCACACAAACTTAGAGAGGACAGGAAATGCAGGAGTAGGGAATAACTATGCTGTGCAAAGGTACGTTAGTACAGATTTTCTTCTAATGGTGCCTGCTAGCACTGTGAGCTTTTTACATGGAAGGAGTTAGGAGAGGGCTGTCAGTTCATGACAGTGCTCTTTACAAACATGTATTGTTAAAAATCTCACAGTAAGTCAGGCTTTAATTTGTTCAGGGTCGGTTTGGTTATTGCACATGGAAATAGGGACCTGTTAAGTTAGAGTTATCAGTGGTGACGTGTGAAATCATAAAGTGATATAAAATCTCCACCTGCAGAAGGTAAATCAATGGTTTATATCTGCTAAATTGTTTGATTTTATCCTTTTTTCAGGGTTGGATTATGGGTCACAGTAGGTGGAGACCAGCTGTGTGATCAAAATATTGTAGCCTTGGCTCGCAGCAGGCTCTCTCTTCTGAGTTTCTCTGGATGGAGATTTATTAGAATTGAAGCTGTCCACAAGATCAGAACCATTAAAGTAGGAGTCATGACTTGCACTGTGTAAGTTATTGCAAATAGTTCCCAGTAGAATTCATAAGGTTGTGGCTTAAGTAAAACATAAAGCTCTTCATTATATGTTGTTCTACTAGTTTTTTGGGAAAAAGAATTTTGGATCAAATTGAAATTAGATTTCGTTTCTCAACCTGTGTTTTTAAATTAACACATTTTAAAATTTGTACTTAAAAGATATAAATAAGGTTATACATTTTTTTGTCTTCAGAAAGTTATAAAGGAAAATTGCTATTTTTCCATAAGAAATTAATTCAGATTTATTTTCTTAAGTTTTTTAGGATTCTAAACTATGCAAAAAATAAAAGCACCACTTATTTTTGCAATATCTTTGGAAAAACAGTGGTATTAAAATGGCAATATAATTCATATTAGCACAAGTATGGAACCATCAAATCCCATTCCACAGGGAGCGTGTGATGAAACAGTATTCAGCTAATACCTAATGATAATCCTATACAAATATTCTGGTGTGTTCTCTGTAGCATGTTTATGATCTTGTTGTGTCTGGTCCAAGTTTCTTGACATTCTGAGTACCCCTTGGGGGAAATATGACATCTTGCAGTAATGTACGCTGTGCATGTCAAAAAACATTGCCAATCTGCTTCTGCTACTCTGAGTTATAAAATTAGATGAGCAGGCTGCTCATTTTTTAACATATGCAGGATGGTGGTGTTTACAATACCAGCTGGAAAAGCAAGTACTTGTACAAAACAGTGTATGGAGACAACAGAACAGGAGGAAGAAATGAAAAAAATGTCATAGCTCCACACTCAAATTTTATATATAAAGCAAGCCCTGAAAATAGGAGAAAGATGATCTTTGATAGCATTCTCGAACCTTACAGGCCAAAATAAAATGTATCTGAAATACTTCAGGTTCTGAAATATTTGAAGAGTGGAATTATTGCTAGTTCCAGGTTTTCCCATTCATTAAAGGCACCCCCAAATAAAACCCTCCCTCCAAATAAAACTCTCCCTCCAAAAATCAACCAAACTAAACCAAACCAAAACCTACATGAGAAAAAATGAAAATAATAGTGAGAAATAAAATAACTACTGGGAAAATATATAAAAGAGAATGTGGCCTGGTTAGCTTACTGTAGTTTCTTTGCCAAATATTAAGAAATAAATTTCTAGACAAGGTAAATAAAGTCTTGTAAGTCTTTGAAGTCTTAGCTCCAGAGGGTTTGATGATTTCAGCCCTGGATCACAAGTTCAGCTGGTTCAGCTAAGGATCAGCTCTACTTGCTTATAGTATAAAATAGGTCATGAAAAAGTCTGTCCTGATGTGATTACACTGCTTGGAATATTTCTACAGGCTCATCTAGAGCTATTCCAGAGATTTGTATACTTCACAAAACCTACTAGCTTTATATTGGTCTAAGAATATTTAGAAAAAACTTAAAAGAACATTGATATGATACTTTGCAAATAAAATGACATTTAATGCATGATTTTCAGCAGCTATCCAGAATTAAGGTAACAAAAGAAGGCTGAGTAAAACCTTCTCTCTTTAACAGCATTTTCTCAGGCTTCTGTTTATAAAAGGACATATAGGTTATCTCCTGAGTGATGTATGTTCCTTTTGTTAGTCTAATTTTTTCCTATACATTTATTATTTTTTGCTCTGGATTATTAGAAAGAAAATATGAGCACATGCATTTAATTTATAGTGGTAACCATTTGAATTTGATGGAATACTTAGGAAGAATGATGGATTGAGTCTGTGTATGTATAGACCTATCTGCCCTCTGTCTTCTTCATTTATACAGATTTCTCTCTGTACTGCACAAGAAATCTGCTTTTCATGGTGCAAGACCATGGTGTAAGTCAAGCTGCCTAAGGAAAAAGGAAAAAAAGAGCAAATGGAGTAGGATAATATATTCCTTAGAGTGGTGTGTTGTTGTTGTTGTTGTTGCTACTTTGTTGTGGGTTTTTGTTAATTTTTTGGGTTTTTTTTCAGCAGTTAATTTTTTCCTTGTAGCTGGTATGGTTCTGTGTTTCTGATTTGTGCTGGAAACAGTGTTGATAACACAGGGATGCTTTTGTTATTGCTGAGCTCACACGGTGTCACAGCCTTTTCTGCTCCCTACTGCAGCCCACTGGTGAGGAGGCTGAGGGTGCCCAAGGACCTGGGAGGGAGCACAGCCAGGAGAGCTGATCCCAGCTGACCAAAGGGACATTCCCTGCCACATGACACCACTCTCAGCATGTAAAGTGGGGCAAAGAAGTAGAAAGGATGGGTTATTTGGAGTTTTGGTGTTTCCCAAGTCACTGTTATGGAGGATGGGGCTCTGCTTTTCAGGGAATGGCTGAACACCTGCCCACCCATGGGAAGTGGTGAATGAATTCTTTGTTTTACTTTGCTTGCATACATGGCTTTTCCTTTCCCTGTTCTTCTTTATCTCAACCCGTGGATTTTGTCACTTGTACTCTTCTTTCCCTGTTCCCACTGGGGCTGGGGATGTGAGTGAGCGACTGTGTTGGGTTGAGCTGTCAGCTGGGGCTAAACCTCGACACACAACTAAAAAAACCCCAGATATTTACTGCAGTATTTAATAACAGAGCTTACAAGTTAGATGGAAAATGTTTTGCATGCCCTGTGCAAGAAAGCATCCTCTTTAATTTTAGAATAATGGAGTGTCTTTTAGGGAAAAAAAAAATAAAGTAGTTGCTTAGCGCCTTTTGAAAAACAAAGAACTTTATGTAACACCTGAATGAAGAATGAGGCTTCTAATTTAAAAACAAACAAAAAACTACCAGCAAGTCTACCAGCCATATATAATATGTTGCAGGTTGCAGAAGTCATTCTTCTGAATTATAATTGTCAAAGCACGTGCTGATCTTGCACCATCATCTTTGGAAACACAGGTATCAGCAGAGTAAAATCAAGCTATTGGCATTCAGAGACAATCTAAGCATCAGTCTGTATGGCATAATGTAAAAACTGGGGTAATCTTTTAGACTTATAGTTTAAAAAAATTGTACAGCTCTTCATAGGAGCATTTTCCATGTTGCATTCAGCAAAAATACTATAAAATAAAATCCTCAGCTAATTATTTTCTTGTCTTTGCTCTAAATGAATGAATATATAACTATTAAAAACCATTAAAGATATAACTCAATCAAATGGTCATTAAAAGATACAGCTTTAAGAATCAAGTTGTTTTTTCAAAGTTGGAATACGATGAATATTTGAGACAGAAGAGAAATTGTAAAAGATATATTTTCCTTTTTTTTGAACTGATTTATGAAACCAATAACTACACAGAGAGATTCAATACAGTTGTGTAGATTAGTTAGACAAATATTGACTGCAATTCAAGTTCATATTCCATACTTCCTAATCTATCAATAGAATATTTAGACGTGATGGCCACTGAATGAAAATATGAATGTTGGTTGTGACTTCACATCAAATGCCATCCTTGAAAATGAAAGATGATATATAATATGTTATAAAAATATATTTTCCTTCTTGTTTGTTTTGTTTTTCCTTTTCTTAGGCTGTCTTATGACAAGAAAAGAAATAAGAACAATGTAACTAGATACAAACCCAAAGAGAATATATAGAAATTCATCAGTTACTTGCATACGTCAGTCATCAGGAATAGAAAATTTCTGACTTTAGAAAAATATGAGTGAGTGATTAGTTCTAAAATTTAAAACTAAAACCCAAGAATATAACTAGACAAAAATATCTAAAAACCTGCTGAATAAAATAATCAGACAACAGAAAGTACTTTTAGTTAAAACAAAATTAGATATTTGGAAGATGAAAAAATTTTAATATTAAAAATCTATATTTTTTTTAGAACTTTAAAACTTCACTTACATTATCTCTGTCTGAAAGCAAAAAAAGAATATTAGTTACTTTATATTTATAGACATATCTTTGAGATATGTATGGAATGAAATTTACAACATATTATTCAAAGAGAAGTGGCTGCACTGAGACAAGAACTTAGGTCACCCCAAGGCTGCAGTAGACAGGATATTGTAGTGATAAGACTGAGTTAAGTTCCACAGATTTTTAATTTCTAAAACTGAAAAACACACTTGTCTCATGCAGCAGTAAGTTTTCAGGGTTGTCTGTCACCCAGAAATCCAATGGCACGTCATGGAATAATTACTGTATTTTTCCCTGTATCGTGCAAACAGGTCATTAGCCCAATTGTGCCACTTGAGGTAAAATAAAAGTAGTGATCAAGCACTCTAACGTCAAACTCCTTATAGTGTCTTTTTTTTTAGGGACAAAAAAAACAAGTATTATGGTTTAAGGCCTGCAATCTACATGAATATTTCCACTTGAACTTTATGAAAGTATTTATGGAAATTTTTACTTCTTCCTGTGATTAGTTTCAGGACTTGTATATAAATATTTGTAGGATCAGATATGAAAACTGTGCTTTCCCTAGTGGTTTGCAAAAACCAAACAGAGATCTTGATTATATAGCATGTTTCACTGATGAGAAGTAGCTGTCAGAAGAAAATATGAGTATCTTTATAACGATTTAAAATAGACTTTTGTACATTGTGTGGAAAGCAATTAGAGTTTAGTAGCTGACTGATAGTTGTATAAATTTTTTGTAAAATATGAAGTAAAGTATGACTTACACCTTTCCATTTATAATGGTAAGCTGTTATAAAACCATGAACAAAAAGAAATCAAAACCTTATCCTTACTTAAAATGCTGTCAGCAATAAATTATTGATAATATAATGAAAATCAGACACAGAAGACTCCTAAATATTAATTTTAGCCTTACGGGAAATTAACATAATTAAACAATGAAGAATTAGTTCCTGATTTTTAAAACAAGAGGCATAGGTTACATTTTGTTCTATTCAAATTCCATAGATGCAGCCTGCAATGGAACGAGATGAATACTGTAAAAAATTTCTGTTATATATATGATCTGACTTAACATGAGTGGTGTGACTTACTGCCTTGAACCTTAAATGGAATGCAAAACACAGCAGGCACTGCATAAACAAGGTAAGAAACCTCTGATGTTCAAGCATCTCCCAGGACATAAGACAATTCTTTACAACATCTCACCTCCTGAAAGGTTGAAGATATTAAGATGGTGGCCTATAAGTGACATATTTTAACTTTATGTATATATATATACTATGTACAGATATATTTTACATATATGCAAAAATATTTGCATATCTGATGCCATTTTTCTTTCTTGTGGAAAATTTTGCAAGTCACTATGACTGTAACGGAAAGATTAGAGAAACATGCTCAGAGAGGGAAAATATAACTTATTTAGGGAAAGGAAAGCAAGAAGGAAAACAAAGATCAAAATCCATAATTTTAAGAATTACAGGGACTCTTCAAAAACTAAAGATTAGAAAAGAAGCTCTACAAGATGCTAAGAGGTTGTTTTTATTCTAAAAGCAGTAAGGACACAATTAAAATTAAAGAGGGAGCGCCAAGGTCTTTGATCCGTCCGACTGTTGCAATATCAATTAATGCCATGTCAGGAAATAGGCCTAGTCTTTTAAACTTCATTAATAAATGAGGTTTTTGTTAACACTCCAAAGCTGTATTTTTTTTTCCCCTTTAAAATCACTTTGCATCATGAAATGTGTTTTGTTTAAAATATAAAAGAGAAACTTGAAGGATTCTCTGTGTACTCAAAGAAACATTGCTTGTGTTGAAGCTGAGATTTTTTTTTCAGAATTTTTATTTTACAAAGCATTGTTTCTAAACTCTTCATAGTTTTCACATAGAATTGAATGAAGTTATTTTTGAAAAAAAAGAAAATTTACTATATTCTTTCTAAATACAATGTCTGTACTTCTCCCATCATTAATAACCTCTTTTTGAGAGCATAACAGTAATACAAATGATTTTTTAAAAGTATTAAAAAAGCACCTCATTGGTAAACAGTATGGCATTTTCCAAAGTCTTAAAAATAAAATTTTATTTGTCTAATTTTGATATGTCAGGTAAATAAGAAATCATCCCTGTCCTCATACAGTAATACTGCTGAAGAAACTGTGCCAAAATGATCAGGAGGAAAGAAAGAATGATTTATGTGGCACAGCTGTCAGCCTTTGAGTTCTGAGGTAAAGGTTCAATAGTTCCTACATTTTAGTTATCTCTTTCAGTATACAGTTTTTAATCAAAAGAGTTGAGTTTCTTGTAGCTGACACTTAGGAAGCAATTCTGACTGCTGAAGTTTCACATTCTATTGACGATGTCTTAATAAAGTCTAACAGTCTGTGAGACAGGAAGGCATTTTATAAGATAATAGGAAAGTATATGACTAATACCCAGTATCAATGCATCAGTACCTTTATTATTATTTGCTGATATATAATTAGCACTGCTAATAATAATGACAGACCTTTTATTCCATAGTTATTGAGAAGTATCTCCAAAGACTGACAGGAACACTTTTGAATGATCTTATACTGGAGGACAGTTCTTTATGACTAATAATTTTGTATGAGCATTGGTAGGTGCTGGAAGTTTGGAAACACCCTCCTTGAGGAGGTGGAATACCAAAGCAAGTGGGATGAGCCCCAGGGTGTGCAGGAGGCTGCTGAGCCGTGAGATGTCTCTGTGTTCCACACAGTTAGGTTTTATTTTCCAATTTATGAAGCAATTACTTTGATTCGCCAGATTATTTTAAGTCTCTTCATTACAGTCGCATCCTATCTCCTCAACTACTTGTGATTCATTTCCTTACAGGTACTTAAAACCTTTATGTGCTGATTTCTATAAATATGGCAATTTTATTCAAATTTTAGAATAATGGAGATAAAATAGATACCATAATTAAAATATCCTACAGCTTCACAGAAGGTCAAGACATTTAGTAACTCACACCTATTTTATGGTTTAATCATCCACTGTGCTGCAACCACTGAGAATCTAGACTAGAACCAATAATAAGTTTAATAATAATGGCATATGAAGACATCCATTACAAAACTGGATACGCTGCATCTGATATTTACCATGAAAATCAAGGGGGTGGTACTCTTTTCAGACATGCTCCTGATTATATATACTCATTTGGATGCAAGCTAGGGAAATGCCTTGCATTTCAAAAAGAGTGATTTTCTTGGCAAAGTACATGTGTGCTGCAGCCTGCATTCCAGTAACACCTGTCCTTTTCCATAAAAGGTTTTTCCTCCTGAAAACTGGGCTGCAGAGACTTTTTGTAGCAATAGATTTTCTGCTTTTGATACACTGAGTTCTTTACTCTCTGTGCATCAGATGGCTGTTATATGGATAAGGATATCATGTATTCTGCAGGACTTTTCCATTTTGAAAGGAGTGAACAGTAAGAATTGAAGCAAATTTCTGTAAGAGTAAGTGAAAAAGAAAGAATATAAAATACAAAAGAAAATACAAATACACTTTCTAAAGCCAACAGAAGTTATTTAATAATTAAAATTATGGCAATGGGCCCATGGGTGCACACATTGTCTGTGTCTGTGTGAATTTAATCAAATAAATAACAAAGAATTTGAATTAGAAACAATATTAAAAAAAATTCCATTCCACCTGTTTTATTAAGTTATAAAATAATGGCAGTTTCCAAATACACCACAAACCTTTCCCACTGAATTAATTTATATTTGCCACACTAATAGAAAATAGAGAGCACATTTTCCAAAGAGGGAGCTTCATTAGCATCCATGAGCACAATTATTGGGGTATTAAAGAGCACATTTTCAAATGTATGAGAGAAAACAATAGAGAAATAGTAACATTAAAACCAAACATATTTTATCAAGTAAGAACTTGTGAGTAGTGCATCGAAAGTAGAAATGCAGTGTTTCAAAACACAGTGAAAAATCTAGATCCAATTCTTGTTTTTGTCATTGTCATCAGCATTTTTATCAGAAAACATTTTTTTTTCTATACTCAAAGTTTAATATATCTGTTGGCAGAAGAAACTTGCAATTTTTGTTGTATTTCCACTGGCTTTGTGAGTAGTATACATTATTCAATAGAGCAATTTGAGGGCTTTTTTTTTGGTTGGTTGTTGTTGTTAGATTGTACCTGTTTGTTTTGTGTGGTATTTTGTGGGTTGTGTGTTTGCTTTGGTTTGGTTTTTGTGTAAGTTTCTACCTGCCTTGAATTCTTAACAAAAACATGAAAAGGATATTTTTAGGTATGCAAAACATCACCAAGGGCTTTGAATGTCTCAGTGCCTTGTAGTGCTTCTGAGACTAATCCTGGCCAGAATGTTGCAGAAAGCAGACATATTGGTCAGCTTGGTCCTGGATGCAGATCTGAGTATGCATCTCCATGTGGTTTTATAAAGCTATGCTTACACTAAGCAAAACCTAATGCCATTATATTGCCCAGACACTTTTGTGCTCTGGAAAGGAGTAATTCAGGAGTTACCTTTGGCCTTCCGACATTTCTGCAACTAAAACCAAAATCAAAAGATTTATTTTCAGGGACATGAAATTGTAGAAGCATTACTTGAAATACTGACTTCACCACCAAAGTTGGTGTGGCTTTTCTTTTTCCACAAAAAGAAAGGCTGAAAAAGTCAGTTAACATTGGAATCTGATCCGATTGATCTCAGTCAGAACAAAGTTTGAACAAATTCAATTGGGAACTTGAATGTGAATGTCATTGAGTTTGAAATGGCTACACCTACCTATAGGAACAAAAGATCATAGTTCTTCAGTTCCAGCTGGAAGTCTGCTCAGCAGTCTCCTGTCCTACCTCTTGCTCGCAGCAGGACCATCCCTGAGGTCTGTCCTGGTTGCTCAGGGCTTTTATCTGGATGAGTCTTGAAACTTCCACAGCTGGAGACTGCACTACCTCTCTGGGCAAGCTGTCCCACTGTTCCCTGTCCGCAGGGGAAAAAATCTTTTCCTTACATCCTGTCACAACTGCTCTTGTTCCAGTTATTTCTTGTCCTCTCACAGTACATCAGCATCAAGAGTACATAGCTGTCTCCTCAACAGCTGCTGAGGGGTTGCTGTAAAGTGCCCCTGAAGATATCCCTTCTCCAGGCTGACCAATTCCTAGCCCTTCACCCACATCCTACAGTGCAAGCTCTACAGCTTCCATCCCCACTGTCCCCCCACCCCTTCAACATCTTGATGTCTCTCTCCCGAACCTATTCCAGTTAGATGAAGTCTTTCTTGCACTGTGGCCCCAAATATCACCATATTCGGGAGCAAGTCTTGATGCTAGGAGTATACTCCTACTGTGTCCTGTCTCTGGAGATTTGCCTGGGAAACACCAGATGCAATTCTTCGCAGCCCGGAAACCAAAATCACTGCCATGATCACATGGTGGTCTGAACACCACACGGACTGGAGTCTCATGCAGGTAGCATACATGTATGTATAGCTGTATAGTTTATAGTACTGCGTAGCTTTAGGTTTAGTCTGTGAGTACCAACATGTTCTTCTAGCATTTTTCTTCTCAGAAATTGGGCAACTACCACTGAAATTGTGTCAGTGCCAGTAATGCAAGAGTTGTGGGTTTGATCTCTGTATGGGCCATTCACTTAATAGCTGGACTTTATGATCCTAAGATCTCTTCCAACTCAGAATATTCTGTTATTCTGATTCTGAAATACCAAGATAATAAAGTCAATTAAGTTAATTAGGCATGTAAAACCATATCTGTATGGGGGGCTTAGATATGTTTTATTCAAAAGGTTTTTCTGAAGATTAATGGACAGTTTAAACCTGCCTTGGCCCCTCAACTGCCTGTAGGCAGGTCTACAAGGCAATCCAGAATGTCCAGCTCCTTGCAGACAGGATCACCGGAGTTAACATTAGCCCACCCAGGTCAAATCCTGCTAAGGCAAGAGGTACTTGAGTATATATATATATATATAT
>VZRF01011783.1:0-16907 GCA_013396875.1 Vireo altiloquus
CAAGAAGCCAGAGCTAATCGGTACGAAGTATTATGAATCGTTTGATAAAATCTGAATGTGTTTAACATTTATCTTCATTCTCAAACCCAGATACATCCTATTCCTCTTTACAGACATGCTTCTCATAACCACTAACCCCTATGACTACCAGTTTGTGAGTCAAGGTGAGATCACAGTCCCCAGCATTAATGACCAGGAGGAGCTGTTGGCTACAGATGTAAGTGTCACACAGCATATTGGTGTGGTTAAACTTCCTGGTGATGGTCCAGAGGT
Source organism: Vireo altiloquus (assembly GCA_013396875.1). Classification (NCBI taxonomy): domain Eukaryota; kingdom Metazoa; phylum Chordata; class Aves; order Passeriformes; family Vireonidae; genus Vireo; species Vireo altiloquus. The sequence goes on from VZRF01011783.1 coordinate 274, forward strand.
TTATTTGACTGATTCTGTTGCCAGAGTGCCATTGACATCCTGGGCTTCACTGCTGATGAGAGAACAGCCATCTACAAGCTGACAGGGGCTGTCATGCACTATGGGAACCTGAAGTTCAAGCAGAAGCAGCGTGAGGAGCAGGCAGAACCGGATGGCACAGAAGGTATTAAAACCATATAGAACTCCTAATAACAGAAACACTTACATAGCTGGCAGTTGGCAACCATGTATTTTGCTTCCATTTACTTTCACAAATACATAAATCTCAGCTTCCAGACTATTCATGCTTTTAAATTTCCCTTCAAGATACTAAAAAATGACTGTGCTGAGACCAACAGCCACATCTGAGAGGATATCCACATTCAATTATCCCTTCTCTTCTGTCACTTTCTCCCTCTCTGTGTTCAGTTGCTGACAAGGCTGCCTACCTGATGGGTCTGAACTCAGCAGACCTGCTCAAGGCCCTCTGCTACCCCCGAGTCAAGGTGGGGAATGAATACGTGACCAAGGGCCAAACTGTGCAGCAGGTAATGACTTGACTGGGAAGCTCTGTCTTGATTTACTCTCTTCCTTTGTGCACTATTTTCCTTCTGCTCCATTCTTCTTTGGTTTAGGTATACAATTCAGTGGGTGCCCTGGCAAAGGCTGTCTATGAGAAGATGTTCTTGTGGATGGTTGTTCGCATCAATGAGCAGCTGGACACGAAGCAGCCCAGGCAGTACTTCATTGGTGTCCTGGACATTGCTGGCTTTGAGATCTTTGATGTAAGTACCACAGAAATCATAGCCCAATCTTGTAAAGGCAATTAGGTGTCAAGAGAAATTTGAGATTTATGGCGGTTTGGATTTTTTCTTTAACATTACACTCGTAATTTCAAATTAGTAATGCATTTTTGAAAATTTTTTTTTTGTAAGTTTCCTGAAATATTTTCCTTCCCTGTCAGTGCTTTTTCCTCAGTCCATGAGCTTCAATAGATCTTTATGTAATATCTTTATATGATACACAAGGAAGAAGCATCTGTCTTTTATATAATTAGCACAAATATTGCATTTTTTCAGTAATTTGAACTTAATATTAAAAAAATCCAAAGACAAATAGCAAATAAATACCCAAGGTACAATATTACACAGTGTAGGAAGAGAAACGTAGACTTAAGTGTACATAAAATTTAACCAAGGCTTTGGAAAAAGAGACCTACATATATATAAAAATATATACTTTTCTTCTTAAGAGCCAAAGGGTGATTCCAACAGAAAGAGTACATTGGCTGATCTAATTCAGACTGAAAGGTTCTATAGATATTTACGGAGGGTATCTGCGTCCAATCCAGGGCTGGCAAACACTGAAAATGTTTAATGTTTTTATAAGGGCAATAGAAAAATTTACATAAATTAAGAGAAAGGAGTGATGTAAATTGTACGTTAATAAGACTAACAAAAAAATAGGAAATTTGATTTTAAAATAAATCATATATTTAAACATCATTTAAGTAGCAAAGGGTAAAAAAAAAAAACAAAAAATCCCCCATAATCAATTAAAAAATCTCTTTAGAAATAGTTAATTCGATGTTTTAACATAAAAACATATTTGTCTTAATTGGGCATCCCTGCATAGGATTCTGAGATGGGGTTCTGAGTGTGAAGGAGAAAGCTATATAGGCAGCTCTTCATCTTGGAAATGTGTAAATTTTGTCTTTGCACTGAGCAGTTCAACAGCCTGGAGCAGCTGTGCATCAACTTCACCAATGAGAAACTGCAACAGTTCTTCAACCACCACATGTTCGTGCTGGAGCAGGAGGAGTACAAGAAGGAGGGAATTGAATGGACATTCATTGACTTTGGCATGGACCTGGCTGCCTGCATTGAGCTCATTGAGAAGGTATGTTGATTACATTTGAGATTTTATTATCAGTTTCATGACAGAATTTCAGGGTTTTTCTTTAGGCTTACTTTCTCTTGTACTAATGTTTCACAAACCTACGTATTATCCGCTTATGTTCCTGGCTGTTCAAAAATTACCATCTCAGTATTATATGTATTATGAAAGTAAATGCTAACAACCTTTGTGATTAGGCTACAAATGAAGTACTTTTAGGTTATCCATTAACTACACTGCTATGCATTTTTAAAAAAATTAACTGTAATTTTTCTTGTATGGCAATACAAGCATTGATGTAATCACACATAATTGCATGAAAAGGATTCTCTGGAGGTGAGTTTTCTACTCTACCAAGATGAAAGATCTCTTTTCAGAAATCCAGACACAATTTCAATATTAGTACTTCAATATGAACACTGGGATTTCTGAAACATAATTTCTAACAAAAATAATAAGTGCATATAGAAAAAAGTACTGGATGAACCGTGATCAACAAGAACACTATGAGCAGACACTGTTTTGTGTGACCTCCTCTTGTACAGGAATGGAAAGACGGAGTTGTATCTTTAAAAAAAAAGATTTCAGCAAGTAGCTGGAAGATCTGTTGATCTGTTGCACTAAGGTCAATTTTAGTAAGACACCTTCAACTGTACAAATTACTTTGTGAAAGCAGTAATGTAAAAAACAGATGACTTTTCAACACTTCAGTTTCAAAATTATTTAGAAAATTTTGGGATTAATATCAGTCATTAAATGCATTAGTTTCAGACACAAATTTGTATTTTGTCTAGAAGCACAAATGCAAAAGTTAACAAAGAGTTAATCCTTTCTTGATCCAAAAATTCAACCAATTTCTCAGTCTCCTGTATCTTACTGCAGTCCCCTTCTGACGGCAGACCTGTATTTTATCACTGCTATTTTTTGCTGCTTCTCCCAGCCCATGGGCATCTTCTCCATCCTGGAAGAGGAGTGCATGTTCCCCAAAGCCACTGACACCTCTTTCAAGAACAAGCTCTATGACCAGCACCTGGGCAAGTCCAACAACTTCCAGAAGCCCAAGCCTGGCAAGGGCAAGGTTGAGGCCCACTTCTCCCTGGTGCACTATGCTGGCACAGTGGACTACAACATCTCTGGCTGGCTGGAGAAGAACAAGGACCCTCTGAATGAAACTGTCATTGGGCTGTATCAGAAATCATCTGTGAAGACCCTGGCCTTACTCTTTGCCTCTGCAGGAGGAGAGGCAGGTCAGTTCTGTGAAATGTCATCTCTTTGATGCACGGTGGTTGGTCTCCAATGCAACAGATGTTTCATTATCTTTACTTTATCAGAGGCTAGTGGTGGTGGTGGTGGTGGCGGCAAGAAGGGCGGCAAGAAGAAGGGTTCTTCTTTCCAGACCGTCTCAGCTCTTTTCCGAGTATGTAAACACCTTATCTTTTCATATACGCAGAGAATTATTCTGCATTTTTAGCTGGCTCAAGCACAGAAAAAAAAAAAAGGAAAAAAAACCCTAACCAACCAACCAATCAACCAATCAAAAATATTCTAAACACAAATAACTTTTCTTTAGACCACCACTGAAAACAAAAATCCTATGGAATGAAAAATGGCACTGTAAAAATCTAAAATTACACTTAACAGAAACATAAATTTTGTCATAAAAAGTGCCCACTTTCTATCCTTCCTTGGATTGATGGTAAGGTTCTTCTTATCTTACAAGGTGATGTTTAATGTTTAGAATCATAGGGGATTGAGCCATTGATTGAGATATTCTCAGATGACCGTTTTCAGCTCAGTGCATCTCCATTGATAGCTCTTTCATGTTAAATTTAAAGAATTTAATTTAAGGGTTATTTTTCTCACATTTCTTATAAGCACACAATAAATCACTATTCCACAGGAGAATCTCAACAAGCTGATGACCAATCTGCGGAGCACTCACCCCCATTTTGTGCGCTGTATCATCCCCAATGAGACTAAAACACCTGGTAAGATGCTCAAGCAGAAAGATCCTTGATCTGATACATCCATTCCCTTCTGCACTGCAATCTGTGCCATTCGTTTGTGCTCTGCATTGCCAGGTGCCATGGAGCATGAACTGGTGCTTCACCAGCTGCGCTGTAACGGCGTGCTGGAAGGGATCAGGATTTGCAGGAAGGGATTCCCCAGCAGAGTCCTCTATGCTGACTTCAAACAGAGGTGAGAGCTCTGTGCTTGTCAGCATCACTAAAAGCAATGTTGGTTCATTCATGGCTCCATTAAGGCTGTGCTCTCATTTTCAAAAGAGCTGGTGGGGTTTAGTGGCTGCCGTGTGCTGCCTGGAAAAACAAGCCTTATCTTCCTCTAATTCCACAGATACAAGGTGCTTAATGCCAGTGCCATCCCCGAGGGACAGTTCATCGATAGCAAGAAGGCTTCTGAGAAGCTCCTTGGCTCAATCGATGTGGACCACACCCAGTACAAATTTGGACACACCAAGGTACAAACCCCCCCATTCACTGCATCCCTGGGCTTTGCTCTACCTGACAGTGATGTGCTGCAACCTTCCCTCTCTCAAGGTGTTCTTCAAAGCTGGGCTGATAGGTATCCTGGAGGAGATGAGGGATGAGAAGCTGGCACAGCTCATCACCCGCACCCAGGCCATCTGCAGGGGTTACCTGATGAGGGTGGAGTACCAGAGAATGGTGGAGCGGAGGTACAAATTCCTCTTCTTCAGTTAAAGTCACTCTGCTCAGGGGGAAAGTGTTGACACTCATCAGACTGAGAATATTCATGGTACTTTTTACTTATGCCTTTCAGGGAGTCCATCTTCTGCATCCAGTACAACATTCGTTCATTCATGAATGTCAAACACTGGCCATGGATGAAGCTGTTCTTCAAGATCAAGCCCTTGCTGAAGAGTGCAGAGTCTGAGAAGGAAATGGCCAACATGAAAGGGGAGTTTGAGAAAACCAAGGAAGAGCTTGCGAAGTCTGAGGCAAAGCGGAAGGAGCTTGAGGAGAAAATGGCATCTCTAATGAAGGAGAAAAATGACCTGCAGCTGCAAGTGCAGGCCGTGAGTATCACCATTTATTTCCTACTCAGAAAAAGCAACTACATGTTCTGACTGCTCTGTCTCGGGCAGAAGGTCAGACAGATCTTCTGTGAACAGATGTCCATTATATTGAACACGAACCTGAGAAAGCAAAGTCTTACAGTGGCATGGTGAGCTCTCTGACAGCTAGTAAAAGAAGCAAGGAGCTTCAAGTGTGTGTCAGGGCTCCTGCATTCCAAGACGCCATCTATAGATAGCCAGGACAGGATTGCACCTGAACCCCCTACAGCATTTAATATTCTCACAACTACAAATTCTGACAGATATTTTTGAAAGAGTAAAAAACAAACAAAAAAACAAACACACAACATCAAAAAAATTGAGACACATTCTGCACTGAGAACTTCCAGATCTATTTCCCAGGCAGGAAAACCCCACAACATTGTAAAGCTCTTTGAGTGGACAGGCTAAAAGATAAACAAGAGAAACTTTCAAATATTATAAAGAAACAGAACCTTTGTCTACCCACCAGGAAGCAGATAGCTTGGCTGATGCTGAGGAAAGGTGTGACCAGCTCATCAAAACCAAAATCCAACTGGAAGCCAAAATTAAGGAGGTGACTGAAAGGGCTGAGGATGAAGAGGAAATTAATGCTGAGCTGACAGCCAAGAAGAGGAAATTGGAGGATGAATGCTCAGAGCTGAAGAAAGATATTGATGACCTTGAGCTAACACTGGCCAAGGTGGAGAAGGAAAAACATGCCACCGAAAACAAGGTATGAGGCAGAACCTGTCATTCACACTCCACAAAAGAGCCCTGTGCTATTACAGGACTTCTCTATCTACTTCCTTTCTTTACACTTGCTCTCTTCTTCCTAAAGGTGAAAAACCTCACCGAGGAGATGGCAGCCTTGGATGAGACCATCGCCAAGCTGACAAAAGAGAAGAAAGCCCTCCAAGAGGCCCATCAGCAGACCCTGGATGACCTGCAGGCAGAAGAAGACAAAGTCAATACACTGACCAAAGCCAAGATCAAGCTGGAACAGCAAGTGGATGATGTAAGCACAGAGATATAGAGCAGGAACAGGATAGGTATGGAGTCTGACCTGGCTGGTAGAGCACTGATGGTCTTGTTGTGTTTAGCTGGAAGGGTCCCTGGAGCAAGAGAAGAAACTGCGCATGGACCTGGAGAGAGCTAAGAGGAAACTGGAAGGAGACCTGAAGCTGGCCCAGGACAGCATCATGGATTTGGAGAATGATAAGCAGCAGCTGGATGAGAAACTGAAGAAGTAAGTGTGGCTCTGGGACACCTGAGTGCTGGGCTGGAGCACTTGTCTTTTTTCTTTGAGCTCTAACACAGTTCACTTTGCCCAAAGGAAAGACTTTGAAATCAGCCAGATCCAGAGCAAAACTGAGGATGAACAAGCCCTGGGCATGCAACTTCAGAAGAAGATCAAGGAGCTGCAGGCAAGTCTCTGTTCCTTGCCCTCTCTTGCTCAGGCTCAGCTCAGGCAGGAGGAGGGCACGGGTGTGAAGGGTCCCTCCTGTTCTCCAGGCCCGCATTGAGGAGCTGGAGGAGGAGATTGAGGCAGAGCGAACCTCTCGCGCTAAAGCAGAGAAGCATCGGGCTGACCTGTCCAGGGAGCTGGAGGAGATCAGCGAGCGCCTGGAAGAAGCAGGAGGGGCAACAGCAGCTCAGATTGATATGAACAAGAAGCGAGAGGCAGAATTCCAGAAGATGCGCCGTGACCTGGAAGAGGCCACGCTGCAGCACGAAGCCACGGCTGCCGCCCTGCGCAAGAAGCACGCGGACAGCACAGCTGAGCTGGGGGAGCAGATCGACAACCTGCAACGCGTGAAGCAGAAGCTGGAGAAGGAGAAGAGCGAGCTGAAGATGGAGATAGATGACTTGGCCAGCAACATGGAGTCTGTCTCCAAAGCCAAGGTACACAAATATTTTAGAGGCTCATTGACCCAATGGAATACAACACAACTTCTTGCACCTGGCCTTCTTTAGAGTGTGGATGCTTAACTCATCACTTTCCATATGCTGAAACACAGGCCAACCTGGAGAAGATGTGTCGCACACTGGAAGATCAGCTGAGTGAGATTAAGACCACGGAAGAAGAGCATCAGCGCATGATCAATGACCTCAATGCTCAAAGAGCTCGTCTGCAGACAGAGTCAGGTGAGACACACACATCTGCATGTGCCGATCAAAAATGTCTGAGTTCATGCAAAAATTACTCTTCTTGTCACATGGTCAGTCCAAAACACTTTGTGTCACATCTACTGTGAAGCAGTTGAACTGGGTTCATAAGTTCCAGCATGGACTTCGAACTATCTGGTTTTACATCTCCAAATGTTTGCCGTATCACCATCAATGGCATTAAAATTGTTGTGTATCTGCAAATTTTCTCAGGTGAATATTCACGCCAGCTGGAGGAGAAGGATGCTTTGGTTTCTCAGCTGTCAAGAGGCAAACAGGCTTTCACTCAACAGATTGAGGAACTCAAGAGGCATCTGGAAGAAGAGATAAAGGTGATTCCTCCTCTCAGAAGTGCTTCAGACACTTATGTAACTACTGAACCACCATGATGAGACAGGGAAAAAAATTCACTCATGAAATTTGGTGCAAGTCTTCCCACGCTAACTTTTACCTAGAGTTTATCCACTATTCCTTTTGTCAGTCCCAGCTTCTTTCCTCATTGAGTGTATAGTTGTCTATTTGCATAGAAACATAATCCAGTGTCCAATTCAGTCAGATTTCCTGCGACATTTCTGTTCCATGACCCAATACTCCTGTTGCTGCAGGCCAAGAGCGCCCTGGCCCACGCCCTGCAGTCGGCTCGCCACGACTGTGACTTGCTCCGGGAACAATATGAGGAGGAGCAGGAGGCCAAGGGGGAGCTGCAGCGCGCCCTGTCCAAGGCCAACAGCGAAGTGGCTCAGTGGAGAACCAAATACGAGACAGACGCGATTCAGCGCACGGAGGAGCTCGAGGAGGCCAAGTATGTGGGGAAAGTGGAGAAGGCTGGCAGAGACTAAGACCAGAAATTCTTGGAGGCCATTGTGACATTGTCAGAAAGTCAGTGTTCTGCTTGGGGGTGGGGTGAAAGGAGAATAGCAAATGAATTCTCTATTGCATGCGATGTGGCAAAAAAATCACAGGCAAATATGTAGAAGACAGAGAATGGTAGAGAGAAACAATATAATATGTAGAAAAATAGAAAAGGAATGTGGACAGACTGAAACTGCTAACCATGCTCTTGAGAAAAGCACGGGAGAATTGAATTGCTTGCTGACTATGAGCTGCACATACAACTGAACTTGTAAAACATCCTTTTGTGACAAGCCCATCAACCGCATGCCACAGCTTCCCCTTTTCTCTTAAACCATGAGATATGTTTAACACAGGAAGAAGCTGGCACAGCGCCTGCAGGATGCAGAGGAACATGTTGAGGCTGTCAATGCCAAATGTGCCTCCCTAGAGAAGACAAAGCAGAGGCTGCAGAATGAAGTGGAGGACCTGATGATTGATGTGGAGAGAACCAATGCTGCCTGCGCTGCTCTGGATAAGAAGCAGAGGAACTTTGATAAGGTCTTTTGGCCTCCAGCACCAGGACTCCTGGCCAGAGCATGGCCCCATGATTCCCACATCCCTACTCACACCCTGTTTCTCTTCAGATCCTGGCAGAATGGAAGCAGAAGTACGAGGAAACTCAGGCTGAGCTGGAGGCCTCGCAGAAGGAGTCGCGCTCTCTGAGCACGGAGCTGTTCAAGATGAAGAATGCCTATGAGGAGTCCTTGGACCACCTGGAAACAATGAAGCGAGAGAACAAGAATTTGCAGCGTAAGTGCCTGGCCCTCTGCTCCCCACTGGCCTTCCTCACAAGCTTGTCTATCTGCCACACTTAACAGGTCTGGGCCTGCAGGGATAAGAACATGCCATTGCACCTTGATGCACCAGAGCCTTTCTTCATTCTGCTCTGTGCCTGACCATGCCATTGCTCCTTGTTCCCACAGAGGAGATTTCTGACCTCACGGAGCAGATTGCTGAGCAAGGAAAGGCAATTCATGAGCTGGAGAAAGTCAAGAAGCAGATTGAGCAGGAGAAATCTGAACTGCAAGCCTCCCTGGAAGAAGCTGAGGTAAAGCCTTCTGTTGTTAATTGATTAGTTACAACACAGTTTGGCAACTTCAGATAACCTTTATGAAATTCTATGCATTGGGAATTGGGCACAGGAAGCAGGGTTTCTTCACACCACTAAAATCTTTGAATGCGTGGGTATGCTTTTTTTAACTTTCCTGGAATCCCAGACCTCTGATTATACATTATTCTTTAATATAACAATTCATGTAAAGTTGTTGACATTGTTATTTTTTATAATTAACTGGGTTTTATATTTTTTTCAGGCTTCCCTTGAACATGAAGAGGGGAAGATCCTGCGCCTGCAGCTTGAGCTCAACCAAGTGAAGGCTGAGATTGACAGGAAGATAGCAGAGAAAGACGAGGAGATTGAACAGATGAAGAGAAACCACCTCAGAATCGTGGACTCCATGCAGAGCACTCTGGATGCTGAGATCAGGAGCAGGAATGAAGCCCTGAGGCTGAAGAAGAAGATGGAGGGAGACCTGAATGAAATGGAGATCCAGCTGAGCCATGCCAACCGCATGGCTGCAGAGGCCCAGAAGAACCTGAGGAACACTCAGGCAGTGCTCAAGGTATGGCATTACATACCAGGTGCTCACTGGTTTTCTCACACAGTTACAAACATTCCTCTTCTAAAGTTCTATCAATTTTATATTAATATGAAAATGGAAAATAAGATAGAAAAAATGTTCCTCCCAATATGTCTTATCTCTCTTTCCAGGACACCCAGATCCATCTGGACGATGCTTTGAGAACAAAGGATGACTTGAAGGAGCAGGTGGCCATGGTGGAGCGCAGGGCAAACCTGCTGCAGGCTGAAGTTGAGGAGCTCCGGGCAGCCCTGGAGCAGACGGAGCGCTCGAGGAAACTGGCTGAGCAGGAGCTTCTGGATGCAAGTGAGAGGGTTCAGCTCCTCCACACTCAGGTAGGTTCTAGAACTGAAGATACGTAACACCTACACTATTTAGAGAATTGAAATTACCAGTAGGTCTGTTTACCTTTTTTAATTGTGATATAACAATTAGTCTTCAGCAGTCTACCATTGCCATTCATCAGTTATTTTTATTCCTCATATAAAACTGTACCCAAATCTTCGTTCGCGAAGCCTAGCCATGATGATGATAAAACTGTAGCAAAACCATAAATAAAAATAGGTAATTTGATTTTTTTAAATATGGTATGAAGCAACTGGAGAAAAAAACAAAAAAGCTTTTTTCCTTCAACAGAACACCAGCTTGATCAACACCAAGAAGAAGCTGGAAACAGATATTGCCCAAATCCAGGGTGAAATGGAGGATACGATCCAGGAAGCCCGCAATGCTGAGGAGAAGGCCAAGAAGGCCATCACAGATGTGAGTTGGATGCTCCTGGCATTGCTGATGGTGAATGTACTCTTTCCTCAATTACCTCCAACCCCAAAATGGCTTTGACCTTTTGCTCTGATCAGGCGGCCATGATGGCAGAAGAGCTGAAGAAGGAGCAGGACACCAGTGCCCACCTGGAGAGGATGAAGAAGAACTTGGACCAGACTGTGAAGGATCTGCAGCTTCGTCTGGAAGAGGCCGAGCAGCTGGCACTGAAGGGAGGGAAAAAGCAGATCCAGAAGCTGGAGGCCAGGGTATGTAGGGCTGGGGATGTGCGTGAGTGAGGCTGTCCTTGGAGAGACATTGCCAGGGCAGCTGCAGGGCTGGGCTTGTCCTTGCAGGTGCGGGAGCTGGAAGGGGAGGTTGATGCTGAGCAGAAGCGCAGCGCTGAAGCCGTGAAGGGTGTGCGCAAGTACGAGCGCAGGGTGAAGGAACTGACCTACCAGGTAAGGCAGGAGGTCTCCTCACTCCAACAAAGAAAAGGATAAAAGGACTCCAAGGATAAATGCTATATTGTGGTGTGCAGAAAGCAGTAATTCATTCTTTCCTGTTTGCCAACTACTTTAGTCTGAGGAAGACAGGAAGAATATTCTCAGGCTGCAGGATCTGGTGGACAAGCTGCAAATGAAAGTGAAATCCTACAAGAGACAAGCTGAGGAAGCTGTGAGTATTGCTCAGGGAAATAAAAAGCATCGCTTTCTGTGGGTGTCACACAGGTGTCCCAGAGAGGAATATCAGAAATTTGGAAAATGCCAAAAATCACCATTTGAGGAAGGGGCCTTTGTCATCCAGATATAGCCCCTTGGTACCTGAGCACCAAAGAAGTGGGAGAATAAGTACAGAAATGACAAATCCAAGGGGTGAAATTTCTCCTCTCATGTGACATAGTCCTGGTGAAGCTTGTCCCAGTAGAGTCCTGAAAAGGGGAGGATGAGGAGCTCTGTGTGAGGCTGATTTGTGAGCAGTGATGGGAGGGGGATGGAGATTTACAGCCTCATAAGGCTGAGGTGCAGCAGGAGTGAAACCCCTGCCCTGGGCTCCTCACCCCTGATTGTCTCTTTCCTCACAGGAGGAGCTGTCCAATGTCAACCTCTCCAAGTTCCGCAAGATCCAGCATGAGCTGGAGGAAGCTGAGGAGCGAGCTGACATTGCAGAGTCACAGGTCAACAAGCTCCGAGTGAAGAGCCGGGAGTTCCACAGCAAGAAGATAGGAGAGGAAGAGTGAGAATGTGATGAGGGAGCAAAGTGACGTGAGGGCAACACAAAATGTGAACCCTCTGTCACCTCCTTTTGCAATGAGTCTATACAATTTGTCAATGTCTAAAGACTAAAGACCGTAGATTCCTTTGCATACAAAGCAGTAGTTGCATTTTAGTTCTGCAGTTATTGAAGTGTTGATTTTGCTCAAACAATTAATATTCAAGAGTAAACTTCTGAATTTTCTGGAGTAAGATTCAGAAACTCGAGTACTCCAACTACAGTGAGAGTAATAGGCCTGAGGGCAAACAAAATTTTTTACACTGTAGTGCAGTGTTTCCCAGCAATGGAGTTGTGTTTTAAAAAGTTAGAATAAATAAATATTAAATAAATAATGTTCTATGAGAAGATAAATTTTAATCCTGTGTTTTACAAGTTTACAAGCATACATATCAAAAAGAAGTGTTTTTATTTTCTAACACTGGAATTGACAGCAACTCTGTTAACATGGCACCATAAAAAAAATCTCCTAGTCTGACACCCCAAGAGTACAGAGAAACATCAAACATGGTGTTTCCACACTGCCAAACAGTGCTGCCTGTCTTCCTTTTGCAGCAATGCATGAGCTTTTTTGTATAAGGGAACTGAAAATTGCATGGAAAAAAGTAGCTGACAGACCGTGGCTTTTTTTTTCATCCCATGTGGGGTAACACTGCAGAATATAATGCATGAGCAGGATCAAAATAAGGAAGAGCCGATAATGAGGAAGAGCAATGGTAGATGAGACTTGGCTTTGACTACAGAGACAAATACAGGTCCCTCAAGGTTCCTGGCTATCTCTACGCCTCTACACTTAGAGCAAGTACTTCAAAAAGCTGTGAAATGGCTGGGAAAGGGAGCTGGAGATATTGCACAGCCTTTTTACTGACCACACCAGGCTGTATGTTTGCAGCAACAGCATTCAGGATTGGGAGGTCCTCCTCCTCCCAAACACACTGAGGTTTACACCCATGGAATCCTCCCATGTTACAACTAAATACGGAAGTAGTTTGCGAGGCAGCAGCTAAATATATTTAAAGAAAAGATGACGCATATTGACTCTTGTGTCATTGTAAGTAATGCTCCCCAGAGACATCATCTCTATGTGTGAAGCTGTGAAAATTTCATCAGCGCCAATGATATCTGGGCAATAAGGAAAAGAAACCTTGGGTAGCTTTTTAAACCTGCTGACAGACTGGCAAATACCACAACAACTTTGGGGACCATATTTCAATGCCAAAAATCCCTCTTCCCTTTGGATAATATTACAATCACCCTCCCAAAGGAATAACCTGGTCTGACTGTGGAAGAACCATGATGGACTTCAAGCATGTGAAACTTTTGGGCCTCCTCTCTCACCTGTAAGAATTTATGGCCTGAGCATTTGTTCCTAAATGCTCAACTGATGAAAGGTAATGTTACAGGTTCCTTGAGAGACAACACCTTGGGCCAGAAGTCAAACTGCACAGGTGGGAAAGGGAGAGAGATCACACCCATTGCACTGTGCTGACCTGGCCTTGCCACTGGCCATCCTGGAAATCATGGCTGGAGACTTTTTTGGAATCAGAGCAGAATATTAAAGGGATGAGTAAGGAAAACCAATTTCTCCTCACTTCTGATTTGCTGCCTTAGCTGGAGGACAGGAGTCATTTTGCATCAACACACTATTTCTGGAGTCAGGCTGCTTGTGATCTGAAATGTGCTGATGCACAGGTAACTGATCTTGGGAAAAACATGGGCCATAACTGGCATAAAGGAACATCTCTAAGAGAAGGTTTAAAATAGATGCAGCTGATGAGCTCCACTAGAGCTGCTGCCTCATGAGGACGATGGAGTTCTCTGACCTTCAACAGCTTGGGCATGGAAGACTGTGTCTCCTGGGAACAAAAGCATCAGCACTTTAAGAGGCACTAAGTCATGGGGAAAGTATTTCTGACCTGAAGACGCAGGTTCCTCACAGAGGCTTCTTGCCAAATTCACTTTTCCAGTTCTCCAAGTACTCATTGTCTATGCCCTCAGCCCACAGCTACATTGCCTTGACCAGAAAGGGCTTTCTTCCCCAATGGCAGAGAAGAAGGGGGACAAAAAGTGAAAGAAAGGAAGAGAGGAGCAAAGGAGGGCTGGGCAGATGGAGCAGGAGAGGGAGAAGGAGAGCAGAGTGGGTTGGGTAGATCCTGAGAGAAAGAAATGGAGTAAGAGAGTGAAATGCAAAAAACAACACAGAAAAGAGAGGAAGGGAGGAAGAGTCTGAGAAAGATTAGAAAGAATGTCAGATTGAGAAAGAAATACTGAGATGGGGAGCAAGAAAATTCATGAAGAGGAAGGGAGAAAGAGACAGAACCTAGAGGTGGAGGGAAGAAAGAAAAAGGAAGAGAGCAAACAAATTAACATCATTTGGGCATTGGTACCTGACTCTAGATTTAATTCTGCTGCTTTTGATCACTGCTCTTGTGAATCCACTGTCCACCCACCCATATCACGCCCAACACCCTACAGTGGGTGCCTTTCTAAGAAGAATAAAAGAGTGCCTTGAGAAACAGATCTGTTCTCTGAATCTCTGCTTTGTCCTGACACTGCAGGAGAGGCAGGCAGGTTGTGTCTGGTGCCTCCTCACATCCCAAGGCCTTGTGAGCAGTGATGTTAAAAGAATAGGCTGAAAACACTGAAGTGGGGCAGCTTGGGAAAGCAGAGGAGCTTGTGGGGACTTGGAAGGATGAGTAGAATGTGCGATACTCATTGGAGAGCAGAGAGAATAGGTTCATACTTCGGGCTTTGTAAGACATCTGACTAGTTTGCAAGCTGGTAATACTTCTAGACATAGAATCTAAATGTGATGGTCTTCATGGCAGACACATGAGTCAGTGCACAGAGCATTAGAATTTAAGCTAGGCAGGAAGTTTCCCCATCCCTAAATGCTCTTGGAAATGTTCATAATTTCCTCCTCTTTTGGTATTCCAAAATACTTTTTAATGTTTGTCCCATCCTGAAAGCCACCTGCCAGGGGTAGCTAAAAATCTGGCTTTAATGAAGAATGGACTATGTCTATGCCTCCATATTGCAATACAGACTACTGAACTCAAACAAGGAGATGCTTAGAATTAACACAGAGAAAAATCTGGTTTTCCTAGGAGTGATTTGAGATTGTGAATGAGCCCTTGTGGAATTGAGGGCAAAAAAGGTAATACAACATAACCCACAATAGTTCTGTATGTAACTGCCTGAATCTTACTCTATTGCAGGAGGTGTTAAAACTGATTTTTAGATCATAAGTAACATGTGACAATTCTTCAGAAGAGTACAGCCACATCTCAGACAAGGATGAGATGCATGGCATATGAATGCTTCATGACATTCAAAAGCAAGGTTAACAAGAACAGGTGCCTTTATGACACCTGTTACCTGTCAGTGGTTTCAACTACTCAACATGTTCTCAGACATTTTCTAGGAGGAGCAGTCACTTTTTCAAAATTGCACTATTTTAGTAACGCTGATTTCCTTTTGATCCGAATTCTTCTCCACCTTCAACTCCTTCTACCACCTGTTGTCTTTCTTCTTGACTGTTCTACTCAGACACCACCCAGCTTTCTCACCCTACACACCTGTTTGGTAACAGGAGCTCCTCAGCTGCTTTGGTGAGTGATGGAAAGGGCATCCTGAAGGTCATGTTCTCATCCAGGACCCACTCTCCAAATCTCTTCCATGGATGCTTCCTGGAAAGACAGGAGGAGCCTAAGCTACTGTGCAACTTTGATATTCACTCAGCACCTGCCCAGGTATTATATTTTTACCTCCTGCTCCACTTCACAGTCAAGTGATACTGAGATATCTCTGGAGCTGCAGTTTCTCTCTTCCTTCTCTCTCTTCTATAATTCAGAAGTGTGAAACATTGTACATACTTACGTGGCATATTATGCTATACTATTAAGCTATACCATAAATGCATTGAAAAAATTAACCCTGAAGCAGTCTCAAGAGAGTACAATTAGGACACAGAAGGATTTCAAAGCCCCTCCATGCTTTAGTGCGTGGGACAGGGCAGTCTTCACAAGCAAGTTCTAGCCCCAGAAATACTGGCTTACCTTTGCCATGGCCAAAATTTCCCTGTACCTATTCTGTATCTCTCCCCCTGAATATTTTTAAGGTGCTGGTGGTTCTGTTCATCAACCTGTTTTACTCAGAAAACAATTAACCCATCCAGACTCAACCTCATACGGAATTTTTGAATTACACAGCACTATGACACCACTTTGGACTAGACACTTCCTGCAGGGAATCATGCATTTCACAAAATCCATGCACTTCATTAGTCAACAGGAGAAAGGGATGTTAGGTTAAGGAAAGTGTGTCCTACCATCTCCAGAGCCCAGTGCCCAGCTGCATCTTAATACTGGGAAGTGCTGGGATGAGAAGTCTTGCTCTGAATGATCAGTGTTTCAGCAATTCTGTTTCTTTGGTGCTCAACATTCCTGGCAGCTCTCGTTTTACACAGAGGGCAGCAGAAATGCTGCTGCAGCAGGAGCTGAGCATTCCCTGTCAGAGAGCTCATCAGGGGTCCATAGAGTACACTGATGCCCCCTGCATGCCCTGTCATACTGAGAGCGTGGCTGACAAGAGCACAGGCAAGCTGCAAATCCCATGGAGAATGTTTCTCAAATAAAGTGTTGGACTGAATAATCCATAGATTTGTAAGATTAGACCCCCTTTTCTTCCTTTTTAATTTTTTTTTCTGGAGATCTTGATGGTTTTCATTACTTCTGAATCACAGTTTAGTCTTTTCTCTGACAAGGTTCATATGTGGTACAGCTGAGTATAAAGAAGAAAAAATACTGTTCATAGCAGAGGAATAAAATCGCTTCCAGGATAGGATTAGCAATGGCAGTCTGAAGGTATATTGGTTCTATTGTTGACCATTCAGAGACATGCTGTAATAGCAACAGTGCTGCACCAAGAATAATTTCTATAACAAATTAATA
>VZRF01011783.1:16949-30504 GCA_013396875.1 Vireo altiloquus
ATAATTAATATTTAATCACATAATTTTTTATTATGTGATTAAGAGAAAAATTATTTTTAAATGAAAGCTGTTTGAGGAGCTAGCTCTAGATTACCAAAAATCCCATGGGAAGTACTTGCGAGTTTTTTTGTTGCAGTGAAGATTTCATAACCATCCAAAAAGCAAAAAGATAATCAGGCTATAAAAAGAGCACAGACCCGTGCAGAAAAGCTGATTTTTAACTAGAAAGCCATTAGGAATATTCCCACTTTTTTTTTTTTTTTTTTTTTTTTTAATAGGTCTTGAAATAAATAGAAAAGTAGCAATGCACCAAGAATAGAGGGTACTCATCCAATATTGCTAAATGAATTAAAATCTGAAGAAACTGAATTACTTCCTGGTGCATATAAACAGTGCTCAAATCAATGCCATAGAAATCAAAATTGCAAATAAAATATCAGGCTTTAAGAGCGACTCAGGAGTGAATCTGAGATTATATCTGAGAACTTGTGATTTATGTGATTGAGACTTAACTTAAACTTGAGATTTATCAATAAACACTGCTAAATAAGCAAGAAAACATGCTGCAAGTACTAGCACAGCTTTGGTAGAATAAAACCAAAGTGTGCACAAAAAGGAGTCATCATCAGTTCTGAGTACTTCAGTGCTCAGGCTGGAGCAGAGAAATTCAGTAGCAGCAACATAAGCTTACTGCCATGCAGAGCTGTGCTCAATTGTATCTAAAAAGATATCTAAAATGTTATCAAGAAAAACAGAATTTGTTCTTGATGGTAGCTCACTTTTCTGTTTAGATGAGATTTGTCCACAACACTGTTACTTTCATCCCAGGCCTAAGATCTTTCCTAGGACAATAGGATTCAATGTAGGCAGTTCATTTGTGAAGAAAATTCAAAGTGGAAGAGACATGAGAGACTATGAGACACCCTCTTTTTGGCACAGTTACTTTTAATTTTGTCTATTCCTTTATTCAGTTCAGGTACAGTATCAGAAATATCTGTCTTTCTCTAAACAGGAGGGAAGAAGTTTGAGATAAGAATTTGCTTAACCGACATGGTTACCAAACACCCTTGCAGGCATTATCAGAAACAATCCAAATTTTGGGTGCGGAACAGCTTCAAATATCTTCAAATCAATGGTACTAACATTATTAGGGACTCTGTCCTGATTAGCCTATGGGAATGATTGGCAGGAATGGGTTCCCAGCAGAACAACCTCAGAAAGGATGTAGATATAAGTAGCAAAGAGAGAAAGAAACTGAAAAACAAAAAGACAGAGACCCAAACTGTGCAGTACAGTAAGAAATAAAAATTAACTGCACCCTAAGAAAGAATTTCAAAAGCAAAACATATAAATAAAACAAGAAGAGTGAATAAGACTCTCAGTGAAGTGAAATGCAATGGAAATTAATTGTAGTAGTACAGTCTCTGGGCTGAATAGCAGCATAGGCATGCAGTGCCTTTCTGACACCAAGGCACTGTGTAGCCACAGCACAAATTTGCCATGCAAATTCTGCAACCAGACAACATTATCACAAAAGATTTGGGAGAGAAAATCCATTGCAATACCCATATAGACATATAGACATGGCTCTAATTTCTAACTCACAGATGTGGGAATGGAGCAGGGTCAAAGTGGACCAATTACTTTTCTGAACTGAGGAAATGAGCAACGTCACAGTATTTTTGGGATCAGGCACAAGTCAGATGTCAATACACATCAAGGAGGAACTTTGTCTCCAAAAGCAGGAAAGGGTCCTCCAGCAGGAATCAAAACACTGAAGTCAAGTCCACCATAAGGGAAAGAATAGAAACCTCCAGTTCATTCCCAAATTTTAATTATACAGTGATTCAGCCTGTATAACCCTAACCCTTCTGCTCTAGAAAGGCAAGCCCAGAAAAATGGCAAACAACTGCAAAAGAGTTACTGTCATCAGAGAACTGGAGCTGCTGGAGCCCAGACATATAAACACTTCTGGAAACATCACAGGCTGCAGGTTTCTGCATGTTTCAACAAGACGTAATTCGGGACCTTGGGAAGCCAGTATTTTGCACCAAAAAAAAAAAAAAAAGCCAGTTGTTGTTAACAGAACATTAAAAGAAAACACTTAACCACGCTCTAAATATTATATAAATTGTATCCATAAACAATGCAGGCAAACCTTGGTTTGTGCAATGGCAGTAGGTAATCAAACACAGGTTATCTGAAGTGGGAAAGAACTCTGATTCCTTCAGATATCTTACACCTCTCAGAGCTGCCTTTGTACAAGTCATGAGGAACACACCATGTGGCCTGAGGAGAGTGAGATCCAGGGACAGGTCTTGGGCACATGGAGTGTCTATGCCCAGGTACCAGAAGATTCCCTATGTAGCTATGAGCATCTACACTGACTCCACCAGGACCTCATCCTGAACTGCCTGAGGGGAATGAGGTGAGGTCTCTTGTGCCCTTGGTATTTGTGTGAGTGCTTGGTGTGTTCACCTGTGCTGATATGTGGCCAGCTGTGTATATATGTACATATGTGTTCTCCATGTGCCTCTGCCTTCTGGGAATCCTTGCTCAGCCTCACTACTTGGTTGGACCTGGACTTGGATCTGTGGCAGTCTCGTCTCTGTCACAATGCCAGACTCAGCCTTGTCATCTGACAAGAAAACCTCAGGAACAAATCCTGCGTGGAAACTGCTGTTGAGATGGAAAACAGCCGGGCACTGAGCACTGGGAGGTAAGGAAAGGAGTGCTTCCCACCAGACAGCCAATCTGCCAGCTGATGCCCTTCAGCTAGCAGGGCTGCAGGGGCCTTTGCTGCTCAAAATATTCTGGCAGTGTCTGAGACAAGTGAATGACAAACATATTTAGCAAGTTCCTCTGGCTGACCTGGCTGGGAGGGCACCAGCCTTCCCATTTCTTTTCTGTATTAGCCACACGTGTTATCTGCTCAGTGTTGACAGAGAAGAAGCTTGATGGAAAGCACATGGATCAAAATACAAGGGAGAGAAACTACCAGAATGGTGGGTTTGTGATCAAAGTGTCCAGCCCAATATGCCCTCAGAGAACTATCAGTAAAAGCCTTTAGCCACAAGCAAATCAGACTTGTCTATTTGGGACATTTCCTGGCAGAAGAGATGGCAGAGCATTTGGTTCAAGGCAAGAGAAAATGCAGGTCTGTGTGAGAACCCCTGTTCATTTCCACAGAGACACAAACTCTCCACAAACACACTCTTCTGCACAGTTATATAGCCTAAAAATGGTTCTCTCATCATCTGCAATTTGACCATCACAATTCAAGCAACACATTTCCAGCATTTTCTTCTGTCAGTCTTGACGGCCAAACCATTAATTTCCCTTTTCCTTTCTGAGAGGACAAAGCTGTGCTGGTATCAGCACCCAGCTCGTGCTGTGTCCTTGCTCTGAACTCCTCGCTCTGTGCATACCTCCCTGCTAACACACTGCCTGTGCTGGAAGCATCCTGAATGCTTTGCATGATGTGGAAGCCAAACTTCCTTGTCATGCAGATTAATAGATGCCATGCCACAGCTTGTTCCAAAACAATCCAAGAGGCCGTTGCATAAGCGGATTGTTTCCTGGGCATGTTAACTGCCCTTTGCCACTGGCCAGATCGCTGCATTGACATCTCAGGTGAGGACATGAGGGAACTGCTGCTTTGGCAAGAGCCAGCTATGTGAGGCCCAACACCTTCCCTGGAGCTAAATGCAGGTCACTGACAACCACAGCCCAGTATTGTCCAGTCTCTGTGGGACATTGTCAAGTTCCCAATAACATGACTCCCTTTTCTGCAATACTTCTGTGACCAGGGAGCACATGCTGTTTTCTTTGGCACTGTTCTATCATTCCTGGCTGAACAGAAGGAGGATAGAACTCATTTGAGCATGAAATAGGTTGCTAAGTGAAACCTTCCATGACATTCAGATATGCAGTCTGCAAGTTTCCTCCATTTTTTTTTTCTGAGTTAGTGCCTCCTGATATTGATATACGGATAGAGTCTCCAGGAGACTCCTGATATTGAAGACTCAGAGATGATGCTGCAAACACTTCTCATGAGCCAAACACATGATGGTCCTGGTTCCCTGTGGAAATGTGATGTCAAACAGGATACCTCCCTCCTGTTTTATTACACAGGTAGGAGTTAGTCCAACAAGGACCCTTTTTCTGCAGTTCCACAGCCACACTTCTACTGCCAAAGGAGGAAACAATTTCACCTCTAAATGCAAAAGCAGAAGTGGAGAAATTGCTCTCTCTGGAGCAATTTTATCACCTAAGAGGAGGAAAACATTTATTCTGTAGCACACAAGAACCTCTTTTCTTATCAGTGAGAGCTATGAATGCTGTTTCAAATACTTATATGAGAACTGGAAGAATGAAAGAGAAAAAAAGGGAGTGAATATAGGAGTGAAAAAAGGCAGTGACCATAGATCTCTGAGGGAAAACTAGTCCATTTACACAGTCACACAGAGATTCACTCCCTGGAGGGCTTCAGACTCTGCACAGCAACAGCAAGGCAAATACAGATCAGAAACATTAGAATACCATAAATGGTGTGAGACAGGCATGTGAGGGTATGGTTGTGAGAACTATCACTTTAAATGAAATTCTAACGTCTAAAACAAATGTATAAATCCCTGAGTTCTTATATTTGGCCCCGATCATATTCCCTTTGCAGCTGGCGGAGTCAAATGCTTCAGAGACTTCTAACCTCCCCCTCAAATTTTACAATGTCAGCGAAAAATTAGATTCTTTCTTCTGAAACCTGACCCCTGAGAGCACTGATATCAATAGTCTTAAAAATAGGCCCATCAGCTGGGGTCATCAGAGATGTGTTTGTATTGGAATTGCTAAGCCAAGAGATTTTCATACCAAACCAGTGGGTTTCCCTGGCATAGGTGAGTTCATTTTGGGAACCTCATGGACTTTATGTACACTGCAGAGACAGACAACTTTTTCAACTCTTCAACACAAACATGAATCAGAATTAGGGATGTTTTCAAGCACCCTGTACTGTCCCTCCCACTGAAAACAGCATTCAGTGTCATCTGACACAGGCATCTGAAATGTCAGCTCTTGAAAATGCTCTGTCAGCCTTGGGCTCTTCAAGCTGGAGAGGAGGCAGCCAGCACATGTAAGATAACGTCTGTAAAATCTAGATAGGACAATGAGAGGGAGTGGATGGATGGCTGAACTTCCCTGTACCAGAAGTAGGGGCATCAGGTGAAGTTAGCTGGTGGCCAAACACAGAGGGACAGGATACTTCAAACCAGTCATTTTTATCTACTCAAATCATCACCACCAACCGAGTGGCTGCTGAAGGTTTCCATCGATCCAAAAGTCTGCTACATAAATGTATGAGAGCAGAACCAGGCACAGATTCCTGTGCAAACAAAGGACATCAACAAAGACATCAAGATTACGATGAGCCAGGAGCACTTGAGGAATGGAGTAGTGTTCAGGGAAAGCCTCAGAACATCTCTCCGTCTCATCAGTCCTGCGCTTTTCAGCCTCAGACACCATCGAGGCTGAGCCACTGCCAGGACAATGCTCTGGACTGGCCTGTGGGTCCTGCCATGTCTGTCACAAGGAGCACGGGCAGCAGCAAGGCAGGGATGTCCCCCTTGCCAAGAGGCCATGGAGAGCCTGGAGCCCAGGGGCTGCTGCTCTGGAGCCAGGACACCCCTCTGTCTGCACGGGCAGCAGAAACTATCACTGGGTAGGGCTGCCCACACAAGTATCTCCAGCATAAGGCAGGACTTACAGAGTATACGTTTGTCCTTTAGTGTCAGAAACAAAGCAAAACTAACCTTGTTGGTCTCTGGGTCAAAGAAGAGCTCATCTTTAGTTCAATAAATACAGACAAATCCTGGGCTTGTATCAAGGATCTACACTCTTTGGGAGCCTTATATCACCTATTCTAATAGGATAGGATAGACTTCCAAAGAAGGAAGTCTGCTGCTCCTGTAGGTTCCCAAGCAGTGCATTTCCATAAGATCCTTATGTGTCTGCAATAGACCTGCAGGAAATGTACTGTTGTGAGTAGGGAATAATGAAAAATCTGAGTTATAGCTCATAATACATCATCGAACTAATCCCTTCTCCAGAAAGCTTGGAGAGAAAGATCAGAGCTGAGTTGACTGCTCACTATTTACCACTATCAGAGACTGGTTCAAATCCAATTACATACTGTTGGACTTGGAGTTGTTCTAACTCCAAAGTTGCTTCTTCATGAAAGACCCAGAAAGGTTTGGGAAAATACCCACATGTGCAAGCCTAAAACCTGGCAAAGTCTCACAGAAAAGCTGTGTGAGTGATGTTGAAGAGTGCCTGAAGCAACAGTGTTTCAGGAAAGGGCAGAGGAAAGAGAATCTCACAGCATCCCCACCTTGGCCACATTCACCAGCCCATGAGTGCAGCTGCCCAGCCAGGCTCTTAACCCATTGGTGTTATGCCCTCATGGCCCTTATGGAGTGGGAAGACAACTCTGTCAGCAGCATGGGAAGATCATTCCTTCCTGGCACCTGGGGCCCCTCAGTGATGGTGAGTGTGTGGAGCTGGGTAACAGGAATCACATGTGATTTGTGATCCTACTCGATACTGCAATCGCTCTGTCGTGTTTGCATTGTGACTCCATCACACTGCTGTATCACCATGCTGAATCAAAATCCCATGGAACATCAAACAACTTCAAATGAGTAAATTTAATATAAAACATTAAAAACCCTTCACATGTGGAACGTCCAAAAGGACCAAAACTGGTCCCTGTCATAATTTCCTAGGAAGTGCTCACCTATGGATTTGTTGCAGGAGGTAGGTGAGAGTATGCAGCTTCTCACGGCAGATAGAAAGGAATCAGGCTCCAGCATGACTTACCTTTACAGAAGAGCTAATTACATTGCTGATTCTGTTTGGGAGGCAAATCCCTCTGGAAACTTAGGTCAGCAGGGAAGAGCAAGGAAGAACTAATAAGAACCTGATGAAAGCCAAAAATTCCAAAGTTCTGTACTCCAAAGAATGCCATGACAAATGCTGGTCACATCATTCATTTTATCTGAGTTTAACAGACCATAAAGCAGCTGAAAACCTCCTTTTTAAACTGAACTCAGATTAGCAAATCTAAATAATTTCATCCCTCTCCCACTTCCTAACATACTACCTTGCTTGCACAAGAAGTAGGAAAGGCAGTTAAGTAAATTGTCCAATTGTCCTAGCACACCTAGTTAGATAATTATTTCTGTCTTTGAGAAAGAGCATGCTCTTTCCAATTAGCCTGCAAAGAAGGATTTTCACAGTAACTCAAGATGAAATCATGGCCTGAAGTGAGAAGGTGTGAACAAGTTGCAGATTTGCAGGAGGATGGGGGCGGGCAGGGACGAGGAGATAGACAATGCAGGTTTTTTGTGGATCTCAAAAAGAAAGGTCCGACAAAAACTGGCCTAATAAAACACCCAGTTGAATAAGATGGTGTTGTGACTGCTATTCTCCAGTTTAGCACTCCCTCTAAAACCATATGCTGTTCCCTCCTCTCCCTCCCCTGCAGCATACTGGAGAGGGGAATTAGAGGCACAAAAGGGAAAGATCAGAGATTGAGATAAGGACTATTTGCTGGAAAGAGCAATGAGATAGAAAACAAACAGTAACAGCAATGATACTAATGACAGAGGGTGAAAAGATACAATTCACACAGAAAACCACCCCTGACAATTCTGGATGGCTCCTTCAGCCACCTTTACTGGAAGGGACCCCTTCTCCGTAGAAGGGACTCCCTTCCCCTGCCCCTGGCTATGATGTGAGGTGGTATAGAATAACTAGACTGAGTAAATATCTTCAGATGCTGGCAACTCCAGCTCCAGATGGGCCCAGGACAGATTTTCCCAGGGCACACCACACAGATCCAATTTGTGGAGAGGATTCCTGGTTTCAAGTCATTCATGCTACTACAATTATCTTTAAAAACACGATTCTATTCATAAAGGATGTCCACATCAGAGCTTCTTTTTGCACTTTTAGATACAGGCAAGACTATGCAGATGATGCATAACCATTACAGAGAAGGAGATGCCTCCAGGGATGATGTGGCTGAGTGTGCCCTGAAGCTAAGAGAATTGTGATGCACAGCACAGTCCTGAGGTGCTGCTGGATGGGCAGCACAGCTCAGCATGGGCCTGGGCATACTCAGGATGACTGTGATGCAGATCACTGACTTCTCCACATACAGTGGTCTCCTGGTCAGGATTGAGACATTCTACCCCTCGATACAGACACAATTTACCTTTCTTATAGATATTTCAGGTTAAAGTTTATGTTAATAACATATGGAATTCTAAAGTCCACAGTGCAAGGACCAACCAAGTAGATGTCACCAACTCCTTGGATGCGTTTGTCTTATACAAGGCTCCAAAGACAAATAGTCTCTAATAAGAGTAATATTTCAACCCATGACCCTAAATCAAATTCCTGGCACAGATCTAAGGTGAAAATTTCACTGAAAACTAATTATAACTGAGCACTATGAAAATCAACAAATTCACACATCTTTGCAGCAGATTGGTATAAATTGTTTTAGTAATGTGATAAAAACAATACTATTATAGAACTATTATACCCCTAGACCTAGTATTAATCTGAAGGACAGTGTGTAACAACATAAAAAATCCAGAAACAGCACATCCAGCTCTGGGAGGCAGCCAATGAGCCAGGAGATCAAAAAAAATGCATGGAAAAAAAACTGCAAGAAAATTTAAGTTAGGAACTTCTTGCCTAATAATTGCCATAACTGCAGTTATGTCTTGCCTGTTTAATGATTTTATTACTGCACAACAAAAACTACTTAAATAAGATTTTAATAAAACAGAACATGATAAACCAAAAAATTAACCATAAAATATGATAAACCACGTAAT
The DNA here is from genome assembly GCA_013396875.1 of Vireo altiloquus. NCBI lineage: Eukaryota > Metazoa > Chordata > Aves > Passeriformes > Vireonidae > Vireo > Vireo altiloquus. The sequence goes on from VZRF01011783.1 coordinate 25,853, forward strand.
TTTTCCAGTCTGTGAATTTCACTCCTCTAGATCCAAGGTGAATTAAACAGCATCAGAAATAATGCAAGGTGCTGACTAGATTAAAAGTATTTTATTAATAATTAATATATTCTTTGCACTTTGAAATTGAATGAATTTTCAATTGTTGTTTTATTTTCTCCTCTACCTCCTGGGGTTATTTTCTCTAATTACTGCAACGTAAGGAGAAAAAATAGAGAAGCAAATTTTTTATTTTTTAAATTAATTTCTATTTTTTTCTCTCTGTAGCTTTCAAAAAAAAATGAAGAAAACACTCAGAAGTTACAGAACACCTAGTGAAGTGAAGGAAAATTTCTGCTGGAAGAGATTGCTTCTATGATTAAATAGATGAGGGGATGAGGGGAGAAAAGGAGTGAAGTTCAGTAAGGATTTTGCCATTGTATCCTCGAGAAATATTTTTGAGAAGAATTTATTGGATATATGGGCTGTTAGGTTTGTTAAAGACTGAGTTCAGGGGATAGTGGTTAATGTCCTGGTGTTCAGTTAGCTGTCAGTACCAAGTGCAGCAGTTCAACACTCTGCCCCACATTGTTCAAACATTTTCATCAGCACATTGGACAACAACGATTCCTTGACTCAAAGAGTGTCTTCTTGGTAAGTTGGAAAGAGAAGTGAACACAAGCCAGCAGTGCACTCTTATAATGAAGGAAACAAAGCACAAATTAGGCAACATGAGGAAGAGTGTGACCATCAGATTGAAGGAAGTTACTACTTTCCCTTTATTCAAAGGGAAAGCAATGTAGCAGTGGTAGGCTACCAAACTGGTCAGCACACATGGCCTACGAGGCTCTTAGTGTGGCAAAGAGCCTGGGGAGTGGTTACAGCCTGTAACTTCCTGACAGGCCATCAAGAACGTGAGGAAGAGAAACTCTTGGTAGTGTTACATGACAAAGCACAAGGAGCAGCTTGGAAGCTTCACGCTTCATATTGTTTTTCAGTAAGTGGAGAGTGTACCAAGGCAATAAATATTTGAGGGATGCGAAATTATTTCATTACTTGAAAACATGACTAGGAACCTGTATCACCAACTCTTCTATGGTCTTACAAAGTTATTTTTCTTTTTCTACTGTAGACAGATAAATTTGGTGAGTAAAAACCTGCAAAGCATCATGCAGAAGCTGTAAAAGGAGAAAGATGAATTGAAAGCTGAGGTCAATAAATTGTCCAGTAGCGTGAAGTCCACCTCTACTATCACAGGAGAAGTAGAACCCTCACTTCTCTGTATTTATGAATCTTTTTTCTATCCAAAAGTTAAAAATTTTTATGCAATCCTTTCCAATATTTAAAAACAGCAGAAAGTAGCTTAAGCACAAGCTGACACCATCCCATCCCAGCTACAAAAATTCTGTAAAAAGTCTGAAGTTTAATGGGATCATAAGATGTCACAAAGATGGAAAAATAGTCAGAAAATTCATAGAACACAAAGAGGCAAGGCAATCTATGAGAATTCCGAGCCCTAGAATGGCTTTTGGACCTGATGCTGTACTCACTGCAGGAAAGAATATATATGAGGTGCTATTTCCTGAACAAGGCAGATAAAAACCAGGCACCGTAGAAAGCAGTCCTCTATTGTCAGGCTTCTAGATTGGGAAGATACAGAAAAAGAAGCCATCTGTCATCCCTCCTTGAATCTGTTGCCTCCCCAGATGATTCCCATTACTCTAGGAGGTGAAACAAAATGCAAGATATCAAACTGACAGAGAGGATGATATACTGCAAGACTGATCTTTGAACTAGTGTACTGGAATCCATGTCATCTTCTTTAATTGACATGCACAGAGAGAACCCAGGAGGGAAACTGAATTGTAAGGAATCATTTTGCACCTGTAACTAGACAATTAAACACAGTAATAACCATAAAAGTGGATATTGGATGGGAAGTTTCTTGTGGTTATGTGGCTTTTAGCAGGAAAGCTTTAAGTTCTCACAAAACTCAGAAGCCATTATGTCAACAGTAAGAGACAAGTTTATCAAAAAACTGCAGATTCATCTTGGAGACAATTTCATGTGACACATAAAGAACAGTCAAGTCTATTCTTTGTTAAGGTATTACATAATGCATTAGAAGAGGAGGAGAAAAATCTCTCTTTCTATCCCTTTACTCTGTTTTATATGCCAGAGGATGATGCTTTCTTCAAAGACAGTTCTACAAATACACAATATTATTTTTCACACAGAAATTATAAGATCTCTACATTTATTTTTCAGGAAGACATTGGCAGTCTCTTAAAAGAATAATTGATCTCAGATGGTTCAGTCATACATGCAGTGTTATTATCATACAAATTTTCTTTAAAGCAGTGAGTTGAGGAGACTGGTCATCCTCTCTGACCCTTCTTACAGTGCCTCAACTTCCTCAAGTTTGAGGGAAAACATGAGTCTTTAGAATACGGCAGAGAATCACACCTCATCCCAGCTCCATGGAAGAACTTTCAATAGCAGAACCTACCTAATTCTTTGCAAAGGAAATTAAAAGCCTCCCAGGAGTTCTCTATACTTCAGTGGCATTTGTGTTTGTGCTTGAGAAAGCTGGAGGAGAACAGCTTGGGATCTAAATCCCATTCTTGCATTTGGTAACTACAACCACTGTCCAAGGTTTCTAAAATAGCAGGAGGTTGGCAAGTTAAAACTGCCAATAAACCTAAAAGATGAAGGATGCAACATGCATCCTTAGGAATTCCTGCTGGTGTGACCTCACTGAAATTTCTGCTGGACATACATCTGAGCATACAAGCAAAACCAAATATGGAGAATGGCAAAATAATACCTTTTAATTTGTATTTCAAATCATAGCCAATCAGCAATACTTCAGAAGGAAGTAAAAAATGTAATTTAATATATGAATCAAGGAGGATAATCTGTCTTATCTGACCTTTTGAAAGTACCCAGAAAAAAGCTAAGGAGTTGTAAATAGTTGCAGTAACACAAGCATGATATGGTCATCCAGTCTTGGAATTAGACTATGCTAGGTTGTTCTATTCTTTATTTCCAGAATATTTCAGAATAGTTTCCCTCCAAAGCTCTAGTAATAGTAATCCTTCTCAATACTGCTGAGTCCTGAGATGCACAAATCTTATATGTCAAAGAGCAATTAACAGGAGAAGAGAAGCCAACAATTCCAAGATCCAGTGTCGTGCTCTATTTGCTGGACAGCACTTCCTCCTTCCTAGATTCCTAGTCATAATATTTATAGGAGATTTATTCACATAGCTAGGAAGACTTCAAATATTTCTAAATATATCCACAAGCACAAATGGCAATCATGCACTCAGTCAAGTTTGCCAAACAATGCTTTGCCAAAAATTTTTTGACCTAAGAAAGGGGAGGAGGGAATTGAATGTGCAAACCAGAACCTATAAAAGTGCTGGTAGAACAAGCCTGTTCTGTCTCTGTGGAAGGAATAAAGGTAAGAATAGGGACAGTTGGGTGCTGGCAGAATCCCATAGCATTCCTGCTCGCTGTGAAACTGCTGTCCCAAAGAACTGTCTGTCTCAATAGACATGTTCCTTCTCTGCTTAAGTCACTAGAATGTTTCTGCCTTGTGACTTTTCTTGGGAGTCTGTGCAAAGATAAGAAAGAAGTTGTCACTTCTCTTTTTCAGTATTGATCAGCTTCCAGGCTGAGAGTCAACTGGTGACACAAGAGGTAAGGCTGATTTACTTACTCCATAGGAACAGACTCCAGGGTTGTTTTTTTAATGCGTTTCTAAGGCCACTTCCCATACTCCTTTACATCTGTGAACACTAGAGCAGTGCAATTCTATCTGAGCTGTGCTGTCTAAAAGAGCAAATTTCCTTTCATAACTGTGTTGTACACATTTACAACACAGTTGTTTTCCAGGAAAATAACTGACCTCTTACACACCGACTCTTAAAAGAAGATTGTAAACAGAAGTCCAGGAAAGAAAAAGTGAATGAACTGCACATGTATAGTTAAGATTTTGTCAAATCCCTCCAAATGTTTTTTATTGGGATGTTTTCCTCTTTCAATATAAGTTCATATTGAAGGGTCAATTTGAAATGGAAAAGGCAGAACAATTGGAGAAGACAGAACTCTGATTTCTCTACAGAGGAAAAAGGTTTGCATAGGCAACTCAGACCTCTGCTTCTGCTTACTCCACATCTTTATCCTCATGATACTTCATCTCTACAGTTGGCAAAAATTTCATGGACCGAAATGGGCAAGAGAGAAAGAACATAAGAGGGCTTTCACAATTTTGAAAAGATGACTTCACTTGCTCACTCTTCTGCTTCTGCTTGGTACTTCTGCTGCATCTTTACTGAATAATCCAATTTTCTGTATGGCCTCCTAAAATACTATGAGATCTAATGAACTGAATGTGTAAACTGGAATAAGGGGAAAAAAACTCAATCAAAGACACCTAAATTCTTTAAGATTGAAGTAAACTAAAAGGCATCTAGGGTAAAAAGCAGGTAAAGCAGAAAGAAAGACCACAATAATAGGCAGAACAGAACACTACAAGCCGAAGGTCGTTGCTAAAAAGAAATTTCTCCCTTCTCTCAGCACTGCCTCTCCCCGTCAGCACCGTGCCTTGCTGCACGCAGTAAACCACAGCCATGTCTTCGGACTCTGAGATGGCCATCTTTGGGGAG
>VZRF01011800.1:3349-33325 GCA_013396875.1 Vireo altiloquus
GGCCGGACCCTCGGACACAGCATGAAGCCGTGAGTCGCCTATCTCGGGCTGCCAGGCCGGGCCGGGGCAGAGCTGGAGATTGGCGGCAGCTTGAATGAAGTGTCAGTGTCAGAATCCTATCAGTGGTTCGCAGCTGGGGCCCAGGGAACGCTTCGGCAGCGAACAAAGGAAGCTGCTGGCGCTGGTCCCCAGTGGCATTGGCTCGTTTGGTTAAACAGTAGTGTATATTCTGTCAATAATAATAAAAAAAGAAGCTTGGTTTTATTCTATAATTGCTTATGCCAGTGTCTGTGGGGAAGCTGATTCAGATTAAATCTGAATAACAACAAAGGTGAGATCGGGTTTGTGTTGCTATTACCTCTGTGTGGTATAAACATCCAGGAGAACGGCGGAGTGTGTCAGCCAGCAGCGAGTGCACTCCATGGAACAGGACAACGCAAAGTGTTGTAGCTCCTGGTCTATAGCAGAAATTAGGCTGTTTGCTGAAAGCACAGTAGTTGTCTGGTTATTGTGTTTGGTTATATGAAAAGCGGGGTTTTTTTTTCCTTTTACACTAGTAGAATTTAGGCCTCAACTTCAACAAGAAGCGTCTGCCTCTTGCGTCACTGCTTTTTGGGCTCCTTGGAAATGGTGGCTTATGTGGTTTCTGGTGCATGTATTACTTTTTTTCCCCCTTTTCCCACACCTTCTTCTCTCTCTGTTTTCACAAGGCCAAGTAAATTCTGTTTAATGCTTATCTGAGCAGGGAAGCTAGCAGCTACTTTCAGTATTTCACCACTTCCTGAGTCTGCTTCTATATAGTGTTTCCTCTACTTGAGGAAGCCATTGTATGTGCTCCATGTGCGAGCTGCTCCTCCCGGGTGGCTTTTGTACATAAACATAATAGCCATTGATTGATGAGTGGTTTTTCACTCTGCTTCTGAAGAAATTGGGGGGAAAAAAGTTACGTATTTAGTATAAAAATTAGTATTCCTGTGACTGGAGTCCGGATCTTTAGCAGCAGCTGTAAGAGCCTTCAGGAGTAATTTGCAGTTGCAGACAACCACGTGTGTTTTACTTTAGATACCAGTGAGGGCTAAAAGCTCTGAGACTCTTAAGTTTCTGTGTTTAAAAAACTTGTATGAGCTGGTTTGGGAAGTTTGCAGGGGGTTTTGTTGGCTGGTTTTTGTTTATTGTTGTTTCAGATTTCTTTTAGTTCATGTGAAAATGAAAGAGCACTTGTTTGTGGGCTGTTGGATACTCTTACCACTGACAATAAAATACTGTTTTCAGACCTTTTTGTTATGTAGTCCTTAGCTGTTTCAGGAGGTTTGGTGAACAGCTCTCCAGTGTAGACTCAAACAAATATGATTGATCTTCTTGTTGCTTTGTGTGCAGGATCTCCCTAAAAGCTGTACTGGGGGAAAGGGAGGCCACGTGGAGAATCACAGCACATGGCAGGTTTTGATTCCCTTTATTAGCAGTACATTTATGAGGGATGACATTAAGGTCCCGAGAGTCAGATATAGTTTCCTTTTTCCTGATAGAGTTTTCTTAGTATACGTCCAGGCCATGAAGTTAAGATCTGAAGTTTTGATGTTAAAAATGTACAGGTCAGATCAGTATTGCCTCCTGCTTCAAAATGAATGTATTCCACACATGCTCTAGCCATCAGGGAAAATCATGTTCCCTTTTTCATGGTCTTGGTAGATATCCTTTCATTCCAGATATTGAAATTTAGCAGATAGGTTCAATGGTTTCAAGACTGCCAGGCTGAGATGTGACCACCAGCATGCAGATCCTGAAAGTGATGTCTGCCATGAGGAGCTGTACATTTGTGTGCCTGATCACATTCTGTTCTTTGTAATTCCCAGTCTTTTTTTGCTGTTGGATGCTGGTAGTATTTAGTCTCCTTGTCAGGTGAAATAAACCAGTACTAATCAATTTACTTCATGCCAAACCTTTTGTATGTTTGAGTGGTGCTGTTTGTTCTTCTGTTTCAGCAGAGCCCAAACTGCCATGAAATTAAATGTAGTAATTCTCTCTTCTTACCCATACAGGCAGCTGAAGAAGTTAGATGAAGACAGTTTAACCAAACAACCTGAGGAAGTGTTTGATGTGCTTGAGAAGCTTGGAGAAGGGTATGTGTTATGTTCATTTCTCTAAGAACACATCATGTAGATTTCTCTAAGAACACATCAGTCTAACTGGGGTGTGTTCAGTGGACTCTGATGTTTCACTTTTGTCATGGTCCTCCTTCTGATATGTACTAACATAGTGACAGTGTTTGGTTAGTAACAGAATAAAGAATTTGTTTCCCAAGAGTGCAGTATCTTAATCCAAATAGCAGGCCATGGTTCAGCAGTAGCGAGTTGAAAGTTGTTGAAAAATGCCAACCTGGAGTTCATAGAGCTCCAGGGGAACTTGAGAGGTTTTGTAGTTTATCCCTGGTGCCTCTTGTGAAAGATCTGCCTGGTGGAATTGAACTTCAGTGATACTGTGCCATTTGGTGAGGCAGAGCAGCATGGGAGCGCTCCAGGAGTGACATGTTCACTGCCTTAAGCAGTTCATTCGAAAAGACTGAGTTGTAAATCTGCCTGGCTGCTGTAAGTAAAGAAGCTGGAAATAAGAATGATAATATCTGACAAGAGCAGACCTCTCTGACCAGAGCTGTAGTTCTTACTGATGCTCATCTTGTACTCTATGCTGGAAAAAGAGAATTTTAGTTGTTGAATTGGTGCGAAAGGGCATTCCAAAGCTATGGTCAGTGTAACGATGGCTCTTTCCTCACTGTCTCAGTATGCTGACTTATTTGTATTGCAGTGTTTAGAAGTTAGTGGGCTATTATTTACATTAAAACACAAAATAGTTTTAATAAAAGGCTAGTTTTAATAAAGGATAGTTATAAAAAGCAAAGCCATATCATCTGCATTTTTAAAATATTACTGTATTCAGTGTTTGTTTAATATTTTGTTTTCTAGTTCTTATGGCAGTGTGTTCAAAGCCATCCATAAAGAAACGGGTCAAGTTGTTGCAATTAAACAAGTTCCTGTGGAATCCGACCTGCAAGAGATCATAAAGGAAATATCCATAATGCAGCAATGTGACAGGTAAGCGAGTGCCACAAAACCCTTTTTTGGGATGCAAGGACAAGTATCACCTGTGACCTGGCATTTAATCAGATAAAAGCCATGATGTTGCTTTAAATGTTTTTTAAAAGGCCGGACTTGTACAATCAAGTTACCTCGTATCAACTGAGTCACCTTAGCTGTTAGCTGAGCGTTTGGGTCGTGCACAGGTAAGACAACAAAAATGTAGCTTGCAGCAAGTGAGAGCACTGAGCTGAGTGGGGTAACCCTGCACTTGCTGCCAGCCGAGAGCTAAGCGTGTGAGCAGTCACTGCTGTTCTAGTGGTAACTTGATTGTGTGCTGAGCAGCAGCTCCTGTGTCCACAGGGGTGGTGGCTTCCCAGCAAGACATAGAAAACTGTTAGAAGGAGTTTTTTTTGTTTCTTTTTTTAAAGGGCACGTGGATGAGAGCCGCTAATGCATGACTGCTCTTGCATGTGCACAACCTCGGTGCTGTCACCTCCTCGGGTGGCAGGACTGTCCTTTCCTGATGTGCTGCCTGTGCAGGCTCTGCTGCAGTACAAGCTGTCTGCTGATCTGAGCATCCCCAGAATAACCTGCTGGCAGCTCTGTGGGCTGATGGTTGTCCCCCTCTGTGCATGTTTTTATGGGAAAAGATGCTGCAGTGACTTAGACAGTGAAGAGCTTGTGGATAGGGAAGACCTACCCACAAAGTGTGTCCAAGGCTGAAGGTTTAAAATACACTCATTTCTTCTGGTGTTATGAATGTGGCCATAGGAAACACTGCTTTGAAGGACTTCCTGCATGGAAAGCCATTTAAAATAAATTACATGAGCAATATAAAACTGTGGTCCCAGTCACTTACTCTCTTGCATTCTACTCTCACTGTATGTAAATGAAGATGACTTAGGGGCAGGTAGCAGAGTGTACCTTGAAAATAAATCATTCCTGAAAAATCTTACTGTATAACTTGAAATGCATTACTAGGTGTCTCTTAAATTAAATATTAGTATTGTAAGGTCTAAAGTGAGACCTTACAGTTGTGAACAGCAGAGGGAGTGAATTACTGGAGCATCACATTTTCTGTGCAAGCATTAAGGGATGCTGTGCAGTGTGGCTGACTTGCTAGTTTTAGAGTTTTTCATTAGAAAACATTCAGCAGAGAACAGATTAAACACACTTTTGTTCCTTAGCTCTATTCCCATCAAATCAGGGGCAGTCCTTCTGTTAGTTTCTGCTTTACTTTTCCAGAGGACACGTGGTTTTCCTGACCAGTGTACTCTACTAGGTTGTTTGCTTTTTGGGCAGCCAGATAGCTGACTGAGACAGTCTTAGGTTGTACTGAGATCCTAAAATATATCCAGTACTAAATTGTAGAGACAAGTAGGTTCACGTGGTAGTGGGGGAACTTTTGTCTTAGTGAGCATGGTAGCTATTTTCCAGCAAATTGTGGACTTTATTTAATGTTTCCCTTTGGTTTCAAATGCTCTGCAGCAGCTTTACCAGGGACTCCTGTGGCCCATTTCCCATTCCCTTGTCCTGCCCCAGCACTGACCCTGTTGTAACCTGGCTCAGGAAGCTGAACCAGACTGAAGGCTAATCGCTCCCTGTTTCCGTGGGATTTGTCAGACAGTTTAGCTCCCTGGAGTGACTTACTGGGGCAGGTCATGTGAGCCCTACTGTGGGAACAGGCTTGGCAGACCTGTGGGAGCCCTGGGCAGGATTCAGGGTGTTCTGAAATACTTCTGATCACGGTTTCAGAGGCACTTCAGCCCTGAGTTTCTAAGACATACTTAGGGTCTCTGCAGTGTATTGTGTTTATTCAGTGATGCTGGTTATGGTGTTTGACAGTTTGTTTTTTCCTTCTTTTTTCACAGTCCTCATGTGGTGAAATACTACGGCAGCTATTTTAAGAACACAGACCTGTGGATAGTCATGGAATACTGTGGGGCTGGATCTGTGTCTGACATTATTCGGTTACGAAATAAAACTGTACGTCCTTTCTCCTTTGGGTTATGGATGGGAACGTGGGTGTCCAGCAGCTCAAGGAAGCTGAGTAGTTAGGGCATAGTTCTCAGTGTTCAATGCCTGACAAAACCATTGGCCATAACTTGAGATGCAGGTGCTTTGTTCCTCAGAAAATGATAAAGCTGATTACACTGAGGTTTGGTTATCTGGATAGTTTAATTGGTGGAACAGGTTTTGGTGTTGGCTTTCCTGAAAACCGAGATTGATTCCTACTTTACCTTACTTTGGTTATTGCAGGATAGGAATTTGTAGTTGAGAGAGGATTATGGTATGTGAAATATTGTAGGTATGTATATGCATGCAATCTAGCTCTGCTACATAATGCTGAAAGTCACTAACTCATTCCCCACTGGTATGGCAACCTTTACTGAAGGCAATTAAATGGCAATTAGTGAATCTCAGTAAAATACAGACCAAAGCAAAATAGAGCTGTCTCAGCCACTGGTATGTTGGCAGTAACTCTTCTCTTCTTCAGCTCACAGAGGAGGAAATTGCTACAATAGTGCAGTCAACACTGAAAGGACTCGAGTACCTGCATTTTATGAGGAAAATACACAGGGACATCAAAGCTGGAAATATATTGCTAAATACAGAGGGCCATGCTAAACTTGCTGATTTTGGAGTGGCAGGACAACTTACAGTAAGTAAAACCAGGGTGGTTTTGTACATTTCAGTTTAACTTTTTAACCCATGGGTGAGTGTGATGGGCTTGTGGAGACTGAGAAATTGTTCATAGCTGGTTTTTAGCACTTTGCACCAACATGAGATGCTAAACCAGCAACAGATTAGAGCAGATCTTCCTTTATGGAAGCTGTTACAACTAAGTAATGATTTGCAATAGCATTTGCTGGTTTTTTTAAGATACTTTTAATTTCTGTGAGCACATTTTAATTCTTCTGTTCAGACTTCCGTATTCCAGTCTTGCTGAGTCTCATAATCTGCGTGCTTGCAGGATAATTAGGGTGATAATTCATTAATGGCTGTTCATGGGTAATACAGTTGCCATTGTCTGGGTTTTTATCCTTCTCTCCTTCTCAGGACACCATGGCAAAGCGGAACACAGTCATAGGGACCCCATTTTGGATGGCTCCAGAAGTGATTCAGGAAATTGGGTACAATTGTGTAGCAGACATCTGGTCCCTGGGAATCACTGCAATAGAAATGGCTGAAGGAAAGCCACCATATGCAGATATTCATCCCATGAGGGTAAGGACTGTCCCTTAAATGTGTTGCTGTATGGAAAAGCTTTGCTATCATAGCAGGCTGAATCACATATCAGCATGCAATCTTGCTTTTAATGTACAGTACAAGTTGTTTTCTGTCAGTTCTTTCTTCTGTTGATTAAATGAAAAACAGGTCTTTGTCAAGAAGAATCTGCAGGGGAATAAAAAATATCACAAAAAAAATCCTCTTTTGAGACATAGCTCTGTGTTGGACATGAAGAAACATATTTTCAGCTGAGTTATCCAAAGTGGATTTTTTTTTTTTTTAATGCCAGCACAAATTTTAATGACTTAAAAACGTCAAATTAACACTTTATGGGGCACATAATGGCTCAGCCAGGTGTGAGCACCTAGTGAGAAAAGTCTGCTTTCTTGCTACTTGATCCCTCTGAGCAGATTTGTGTTTAATATTGGCACAAACTCCTCAGAGGCAGCGCCTTGAAAAGTCCACTGTTCTTTAGTAGCAGCTTATGTTTAGGTGTATTTAAGTTGAATTGTTGGTTTTAAACTTTGTTGTGGAAATCTGGAATATTCTCCTTTCAGGCAATTTTCATGATTCCTACCAATCCACCTCCAACATTCCGGAAACCAGAGCTCTGGTCGGACAATTTCACAGACTTCGTGAAGCAGTGCCTTGTGAAGAGCCCGGAGCAGCGAGCCACTGCAACACAGCTGCTGCAGGTCTGCCTTTTCTTAGAGAATGTGAGCTCTGGGGGAGGCTTGCCCAGGCTAGGCTGTGCAATCTTGAGATGTTGGTTTCATTTCTTGCTGCTCCTACTCACTACTTTTTAATAACTCATTTTAAAAATCTCACACTCAACTTCAACTTTTCAGTTCTTCTCTAAGAACCAGTCTGACTTCAACTTCCTTTGTCTTCTCTGGGTTGTTTTTCTTGTTTTGGCTTTTGGAGTTTGTTGTTGGTTTGCTGGTTTGGTTTGGTTTGGATTTGTTAGTTTACTTTCAAATTCTCACCAGCACTGCCAAGAAACTGTCTCTTAAAACACTAAACAGGGCAGGCTAAATGTAAGTGGTTGCTCAGAATGTTCCAGGCATGGTAATGGTCTGTGTAATTGGTTCTTGACAGCTAAGCTAAGGAAAGAAGTAAGTAGAGTTGTGGGAAGTGAATGAGCCCAAGGTCTCACATCAGCAGTGCCCTTGGAGCATGATCTTGTTTGGAGGGAGGAAGGCTTCCCTCCTGTGCCAAACAGAAGAACTGGATCTTTATTTTAGTAATGTTTTGAGTTAAACCTTAATTTGATTTGAAGCAGGCCATAGTAACAACAATTTACTGTTATATCCTGCTCTGGATGCAGTGCTTATTTTTTTTTTTAAATATTTCTCAGCATCCATTTGTTAAAAGTGCCAAAGGGGTATCAATCCTGCGGGACCTGATCAATGAAGCAATGGACATCAAGCTGAAACGCCAAGAGGCACAGCAGCGTGAGCTCGATCAGGAGGATGAAGAAAATTCAGTGAGTATTTAACAGCAACACTGTGCAAAGTCCAAACTCTTGCTCCTTTCATAAGACTTAACTGCTCTGGGTTCCGTTTTTGTAATATTTTGTCCAATTGCCAGTGGATTTGACTTAGTTCTGGAGTTTTCTATTTTATGACTCTGTAACCCAGTGCGTGGTCCCTGCTCAAGCTGTGTTTGAGTGGGACAGGCAGCATGTGTGGGGTACTGCTCACCTTGTAGTGTGGCTTGAGGGCTGGGATTGAGTAGGGCTACAAAGTACTGTATGCAGAACACCTGATACATTTTCCTGGTTGGATTGTATTATTTATGCAGTAGTGAGAATTTTTTCATTGTAGACTCATCCCTCCTCGTATAGAATAATAGTATCATCTCTGATGCATTGTGATATAAGCCTGTTGTGTTGTTTTACTATTGTGCTTTAGAACATCCCTTATAGAAACTTTCTTCTACACAAGAGCAACCGACAGAAGCCTGAGGTGAGGGCATGGGAAGTGTTCAGGGCTTGCTGTGAACTTCAGTTTGGCTCTTCGTTTCAGTGGTTACAGCATGTGAATATGGGAAGCATGTTGAAAGCTGGTTCTTGAGCCTCTGCCTGCTTCAACCTGAGTAAATGAAATGAGCAACACAAGGCATTGTATGCCAGCCCTGTTCAGGGGTGACACTTAAACAGCATGGTCCACAGTATCTGTGCTGAACACATTGTGCATCTGGTTTTGCAGTCTAGGACTGGATATTTATTCAGTGTAACTTTACTGGTCATGTTGCCATGATGTCAGTTCTACAAGTACTGTCCCTACCCTGAGTTTTGTCTTTGCCATCATTTCTTCATTTCTGACTGATCTGGGGTCCCAATGCTGAAAGGTGATGTCTGTGTAGTGGAGTTGAGTCCTCTCTGTTGGTGTGTGTGTTTTCCTGAAGCTTCTCTACATGTCTGCTAGCAGAAAAGCTTCCCAAACACTTCCCAAGTGCTGTGAAAACTTCCGATGTAGTCTTTTGTTAAATGATGTGTAGCTAACAAATTTATTGCTTCCTCTCACCCACTCAACTCCACACAAAGTTACTTTTCCTCTAGTATTATCTTGTGTAGTTTTCTTCTCTCTTGCTATTGTTTTTGAGGGTGGGAAGTAAATTTTATATACACTCTCGACACAACAGGTAAAAGACTCGGAACACCAGAACATGGAGAGGTGACTTCTCTCTTTCCACAACACTGAGATGGAGTATTACAGCTTGATGTGCAATACCTGTGTGTTTTCCCTCTAGCTCTTATGCAGATCAGTAAGGCCATGGTCACATAAAGAATGTGAACTTCATCCTGAGAGCAAAACATGAGCATCTCATCTAAGGTGAGATGCCTAGAAGCTCTACTGTAAACCTAGAAAGGGACTTCTCTTCATGCAGTTGGATAGCTGGTCCACATTTCCAAGAAACCAAATGGATTGTGGAAATCTTGACCTTGTTCTTCATGAAATCCTAGTCAAAATACACACATAGTGAAGCATACACCACCTGATGAAAGTGCCAGTTTTGACTAACATAACTCTCTGCCAGGAAGTCATTCTGCCAGAATGGGTTTGAAGAGGTTGTGTTTTCTTAGAGAGTCAAGTCTCTTAAGCCTTGGCAGCAGGAATTCCACTTCAATTATTAGTCCCTTTAAACAAATGGAAAGATAAAAAGTAATTTTCTTTGAAAAAAGTTAGCAAACCTTGATAATTTATTTGAATCCTTTGTAAAGATTTGCAAATACAGTTCATTTTTCTTCAGAACTACTGAAGTTTATACTGAGTAAAATTACCTAAATGTTAAAAATAGAAAAAAAGTAGGATGAGGGGGGTTTTCTTTCCATGTGCCACATACTCTCCAGACTTAGACCTGATGGTGTCAAGTAACTGGTGACTCCTCAGTGGGCTGTACCACTGGAGACAGTGGGTTAGGGTCAGCTCTCAGAACTGTCAGCATGAATAGAAACACTAAAGACTGATTGAGTGTTCTAATCTACTCTTACAGACACTTCACCAGCTCAGAAATGAGGTACAACCTGCACTGAGAAGTTTCTGCTGATTATTTATCTGTTTTCCTATTTATCATGCTGGCAGAAAAGTATTCATTAGTTTTCATTACCTGATTGGAGATGACGGGGAAAGAACAAAGTGCCTAAACCACGTCGCTTCTGTGTGTGTCCGTAAAAACCTCTGAATTAGTGTGACTTACCAGTGTCCTTAAATACAGACATTCTTCATGGGCCTTCACCACCATCAGTAAAATCCATATTTGTGGCGTGTTTGAACAGGAGGAGGATGAGACAGATTCGGGTACCATGGTGAGGGCGAGTGGAGATGAAACTGGCACAATCAGAGCTGTGAACACCATGAGTGATGGAGCCAACACCATGATAGAGCACGATGGCACCCTGGAGTCCCAGCTGGGCACAATGGTCATCAACACAGAGGAGGAAGAGGAGGAGGGCACCATGAAAAGTAAGAAAACGTCTCTGACTTCTAGAATATTAAATCTTCATGTGGGTTATGATATGTATTCCCAACCTGCTTTGATATTTTTGGTAGATTATTGTGTCTTTTGGTTGTAGGGAGCCAAAACTCTTAGGTCAGTGCCCTCTGGCCGTACAGAAACCTTTCTAGGTCCGAGTTTCAAGCCATGCTTTGTAGTCTTGCACTTGGTACAGCTGATGTGCACAATATCCACAAGCTTTTGTGTTAATCAAATAAGATCTGATTCTAGCTAGTTTTTGGGGGTTTTTTAGTTAGTTCTTTTTTGCTGCCTTTGTATTTTTCACAGAATGTAGAGGGAGATTCTAACGAGGGGTTAATCACAAAATGTGTGTTGCTGTAGATGATGATCTGGCTGTAAGGTGGCATCTGAAAGTTCACAGTGAGTCTGTTTTAGGATTGATGCATCCAGTGAAGAGCCAGATTAATGAAATTGAGAAATACCTTGCAGGCTTCAAGCCCAGCAGGACACGCAGTGGGAGGGGTTGGCATCTCTAGACTGGTGTGTTTCTTTAGTGTTACTGTAATCACTGAGGACAACCGAATGAGCTGTGCTGCTGCTTCAGACATTCAAGTTGAAATCTGTTCTGCCCTAAAAGAGGAAAGCTTACTAAAGCTACAAGCCTTGTCAGAGAATGTAAGATTTAAAATTACGTGACTGATAGTCTATGGAAGACCTTACAGCTCGAGCTGGAAAGGGGTTGAAAATGTTTCTTTGATTAAAGAAATGGCAGGGAGAGCCTTCCTGGAAAAGTATGACTTCAAGAAAAGGAATCTTTTCTGAATTATGGATTCCCACAGAAATCTGTTCCCACTGGTTTGTTAACCTCACGGTCCTGAGGTAGAGGTAGTCAGGGATGACTCAACTGGCCAGCCTGGATGTTTGTTTGCCCAAGGACTGGGGAAAGTGCTGACTGGGGGCTCAGCAGTGCTCAAATATGACCATGACATGCAAGGCTTGTTCTTTTGGCTTTGGCACTGCTTCCAGAGACTTCCTTGGCCATCTGATATTGAGCCTTTAGCTGTTCTTCACAGGAGTTTGGAAAAATCCTTTCCTCAGGAATTTCTGTGTTGAAAGCTTCTTCCCTGTCAGGGCCCTTTGAAGCTTGTGGAATGACATTGGGTTTGAGAGTGAATTTCAGCAGAATCCCTTTAGAGATTTTCCCAAACTTTGATAAACATGATTCAGCACATTAAAGCCCAGAGGTGTCAGTCCATGTAGCACCTTGGGACCACAAAGACGACAGTGGGGTGGAACAAGGTCAGCCTAGCAAGGAGATGGATGGATGCTTAGAGTTGCTGAAATGTCATCCAAAGAAAGGGACATTTCAACAGTGTTAAATAAACCTGGTGAAGCTGCAGTTTCTTTACCAACAGACAGCACTGATAGTTTCTCATCATCAGTGTGTATTGTTCCATTTCATAGCTCACAATACAAGAAGTTTTGCTGTCTGGTGCTTCTGCACTGCCAGCGCTGTGTAAGTAAAGGACCCCTTGAATTTATCTTCTGTGTTTGACATGTGCTTATCTTCTAGCTATCTCTTTAAGACTGCTGTGCTTGTAACTCAAAAACACCTAGTGCTGTCTGTGAAGTGTTCAGAGGCTCGAGGAGATGCCTTTGATAATATCTCTTTTGCAAGGGCATGCTCTGGTTTTGAGCAGAATGAGTTATGAGGATGCAGCAACACCTTTACCACAGGGCAGTCTCTACCCTCAAGAGGGAGCTCCACAACAAGCTCTGACACCTCGAGATCTCCGTGACTGGAAAGTGGAGATCTTTTATCTTAAGCCCTCCTTAGACTTCAGGCTTTTTAAACCCTCTCTGTTGTTCAGCTGCTGCTGTGCAAGGTGTTCACAGCTGGGTGTGTGGCAGAGGGGCTGCAGCAGCTGGAGGAGGCGTTTGGAGGTCCTGGCTGCAGGTGGTGAGTGATGCAGGAACCACTTCCATGCCCGTGGGCTTCACACAGTGAACCCACCCTCTCCTGCAGGTTATGCTGCGTTTTGGCTGCTTGTAGCTTCATTCCAGCAAATCTGATGTTAGTGAAAATAATACCATTTCCTTAACACCTATTTGTCCTCCTTCCTTGGCAGTTAACTGAAATGCTGGCTGCTCTGCAGAGCAGTTCTCAGTTTGTTTTGGGGATGCAAGGCAGTGTCTCTAAGCAGCTTGCCCTTCGTGAGAATTGCCTGCAGCTCCATTTTTCAGCTTGCCATTTACATATTCATAACATTCAGTTAAAAGGATTTAGCCCTAAAGCTCATCAGCCTGCTGCAGAGCCCTCTGGAGCAAGTGGTTTTTTGTAGTCTTAAATATAAATGTAATAATGCTGTTTGGGAACAACTGAGTTTGAAGGAGCTTCATCGATTCATATTTTTAAAGACATCTATATATTTTTTTGGCAGTTTGTGTTATGACTCACAATAGAACCTATTTTTAAGTCAATAAAAAACTTCTGGGTTTTTTTTTACACGGCATTATAGCTTCCCTAGGTGTCCTGGGCTTCTTAACTGCAGGTTTCTGCGGTTGTGTTCTAGCCCTTCTTTCTAATTAAAAAAAATAAATCTGTCTTAACTAGTTTTTTGTTTGGTTGTATTTCTTTTTAATGTGAAAAGTGTTTAAAGTGACGTATTTCAATGTTTTGTAGATAGGATTGTCTTAGAAATCTCTAGCAAACAACTTCCAATAGCCTTGAAAGTGAAAACAACTTCCAGTAGACTTGAAAGTGATTCTTGCGTAAATCAATTTGTGACTTCTTAGGCTCAGCGGAATCTGAAATTCCAGTATTTTACATTGTAGGGGAAGTTTTGTTTTGCAGTCAATTGAGCTGTAATTGTGTTTGCTTAAATTCTTTCATTTGCTTGGCTTTATTCTGGGCACTCAATATAAATAGTCAGGCAGCATTAAAAATGTCACTGTGACATTATGTTACACATTCTGAAAGCACTCAAGTGATTGCCTGGGACTGCAGATACTAAATTGTGCTGCGACACATTTTACTTCTAAATCGATTGCTGAAAGATTACTTATGGATTGCAGTTAAACTATTCCAGGAAAACTTTCAATGTAGCTGGAGAACTATAGATGAGGAATGATTTGTAATAACAGATATTTCCATTGTGCTTGAGAGCTGGAATAACTTTTGAGTTGTTAATATGTCTGGAAATGTCCTTTTAAAATTTTTCTATGAGAGAATATATATTGCTAGTAAAAAATGCAGCATTTTTTACTCCTTTTTATGCTTTTTCTGCTCTACTTGCACTACTTGTTTAGATAGTGGAGTCTTGGCATGAATTTGTCTCTTTGATTTAAAGAGTGGAACATAATTTTATAATAATGTTACCTCCCTTGAACACTGCAATATGATCAGATCCAAGTGAAATTGGATCTAGTTTGTCTAGTACTAGAGTCTGCCCTATTTTCTCTGTTAAAGTACATCTTGCTTGTTTAAGCATCAAATAATTGGTGAATTACATTGAAGAATGCAGAACTGCCAGCACTAGTATGAGTTGGGCTGTCTTTGGGTTGAGATGAATGAGGAATCTGGGGATGGGAAGGATTGTGGATGTGGGTTTTTTGTTCATGTGGCCCACCCTCAGTACAGTGTCTGGTGCAGAGATAGACTAGCAGCTTTAATAACACTCTTTTAATTGCCTCTACCTTAATAATGTCATGTGCGGGTAAAAATTCTTTAAAGTTTGTAAATGTTTTTAAAAAAAAAAAAAATCCCGGTTTCATTCTTACACAGTTTGGGGTGGTTTGGGGTTTGTTGTGCTTTTACCATGCCCACACTGCTAAGCATGGCTGTGTCATTTTAAAACAGTATTTCCCCTTTTGAGGGGGAACTGGGCTTCATTAGCAAATTAAATGAGCTAAGATGCAAATTTGGCAATTTCCTATTTGAAAAATGATTCAGTGTAAGCTTGTCATCTTGGTGGCTGTGTGAGACATCCAGTGGGTGACACTTAAACCTAAGCCAGAGAAATGTTTCTGCCAAGACTCAGGAAACATTTTTTCCCCATGAATTAACCTGAGATTTTTCAGGTAAAGCGATGGCTGTAAAAGCTGCAGCGTGAGCAGCAGAATGGATGGCAGAAGGATTCTGTGATTGCATTAATATTGTAATTGACTAAAGTATTACTGGTGTATAGCTGAGGTAGCCACAGATGATAATATCATTAGTTGTCCAGAAAAGTGCCGTGGCACGTTATCCAAATTGCTCATGCAGCTACTGTGGAGAATAACTTCACGTCTTGTCAGGATTTACATCATGTCTGCGTCAAAGATACTGGCCAAAGGTGCTTGTTTTGCCTCTGGATTTCTCCACAGACAATAATAGCTCTTTGCAGCAGCTTCCCACTACTTAGTGTTATTAATGTCCAGTGGTACAGTTCTGTGTTTAAAGCAAATTGGTCCATTTAGTCATAATTGAACCATAAAACACTCTCAGCATTATGCATTTAAATAACATCCTGCTTATACAAACTCCTACATTGATTAAATTGTTCTCGAACTGTAAGAATCATCCTGCTGCCACTCTTGGGGTGTGGAGAATACAAATCTTCACAGAGAAATGTTCCTTTTTCTTTTTGACTTCGAATAGCAGCTTTGCTGGCAAGCTTGACATAAGCAGTGGCCAGCAAAATTCACTTGAGAGTGTGAACATGCCGACAGCATTTCTGAGGGATGGGAGGAGTTATGTGTGTGGTCATTTTGTTGAAGGGTTTTTGTTGTGTGTTTTGTTTGTCTTATTGAACACTGGCCCTAGTAATTGAAATAGTGGCTCTGTGCAGGCTGAAGCATGAAGAGCAGTTAGGTCCAGGATCCAAGTGGGATGCTTTTCCACCTTTGGTTGTCCTGCATATGAAGTTAATTATCTGTTTATATTTTCAGAGATTCTGAAATTGGAAGAAGGATGTATGTGTTTAACAGAGCTATTTTTGCTGGTTTTAGCAGATTATTATTGAGCAATCCTGTATTTAGTATGGAGTGGGATAGAAAGTAGAGTTGGTTTGTTTTTTTTTCCTGGACAGAAGCATTTTTCTTGGAGAAGAAGGGAGGTGTGACTAACAGGGTCCTGAGCACTGTACAGGAGGCAGTGTGCTTCAGGAGACTCAACCAAGAGGCAGAGTAGTAGTAAATCACTTAGTAAGCACATCTCTGTCCCATGCACATTTGCACATCCAGGCAAACTGTAGCCTGCCTGTCTCTTCTAAGAATAAACTCACTCTCTACTGGATCAAAATAAACCCTGGAGAAAGCCTTACTCCTAAGAAAGAAAAAGAAAAAGTGTAAACTCTTAAATTCCTTCACTGCAGAAGTTCAAAACCAAATTTGTTTTTACCAGCAGATTTTCAAGGTTTAGGGGAAAGAAATGTTTCGTTGCAATGTTGTTTTCTGTTCTCTCTAGATAAGCAAATGAGTTTCTGGCTTATGAATAGAAAGGGAGTTAGGAAGTGCTTACTTGGTTCTGTACCATCTGGGGAGCCTGAGCTGTTACCCACAGGTGCTGGATGTGAGGACTACATCCCTGCTGATGAGGTTGTTTCTCATTAAGATTTATCAGGAGCTGAGCCAGAGCATGCAGAATAGGAAATGTTCATTTCTTTCTCGATGCACCTTCACATCTCACTGCCTGTCATGTGCTGTGGCTGCTGGACTAAATTAGCAATTCAAGCTAATGAGGTGAAAGACGTGAGGTGTCCTCTGAAAATCTGTGATGGAGGAAGAAAGCTGCTCTATATTTATAATCATGTCTGAGATTTAAAGCAAAAGAGATATAAAAGGAGGTAGCCTGGTCTTAAGCACCTTCAATTACTGTGAGGATTTCCTCCCCTATTTTTGGAAGGGTTCTCACTGTAGATGTTACAGCTTTGGGTGTGTTGGTGCTTTTCTCCTTAGATGTCTTTCACACCTTATTCATTAAGAGATTTAGGTTGATTTTTATGTTCATTTAGGAGTTTCTTATTAAGAGCAGAACCTGTTGGGAGTGTTTTGCTTTGATTTAATTTGAGATAGGCCATAATTATGGGGAGAGTTGTCCTCATAAAGAGATAAAAAGTGTTACGTGTTCTGCTTTTAATATGAGGAAATTTCAGTTCCTCTTGCCATGAGATGAACTTATTAATGATGGAGCAATTTCTGCTCTGGTTGAATAATTTGACATCTCTCTGCTCTGCTGCTTAAAATGACTCAGTCCTCTTCAGACTGTACAAATTATGCTGTCCAGCTGCTAAAGTTCATCTGTGATCTCTGAAAAATAGCCCAAGGCAAATAAAACTGCAGTTCCGTTTGAAATTTAATATTAATCATGTTGCTTACACATGACCATCAGGCACTTTTTCGTGCATCCTAAATATGTATTTTCAGCCTTAAAGTTACATAATTGAATATAAAGCAGCAGCAGCTTGCTGAGGCTTGTGAGGACTAAGGCTTTGTAGAGATTGCAGCCTCTGAATTTTTGACAAATACATGTACCAAGGATCACGTTTTAGTTCAAAATCACTAATGTAGTAATTGATCACTTCATTGTTGCTGATTTATGTCAGCTTCATTGTAAATTGTCAGCATTATCTCCTGACTGTTCCCAGCCATAACTCCAGCTCAAATTTTTGTGGTATGAGGAGGAATTTAATCATTGTGACTTCAAGAACAGGTATTTAAGTATTAACTGTATAAACTGGCTTGAGTAAAGTGCACACAAAATGTATTCCTGAGGGTTATCTTACTCTCCCTCTGATGACAAGCTTTGTAACTCCAGAATATTCACCCTAGGTAGACCTTAGCAATCCCTTTCAAAAGGAAAGAATAATAAAACAAGGTTTCTTCTGATGTCAAGTTTGAGTAGAGAAGAATAATTTTAGAGAAAAGCAGAAATTTTCATTTCATTGCTCAGCAAGCCTGTTCAGATAGATAGAAAGACTGTAAATCTCCCTTCCTTTTTGTAAATGTCCTTTGAAGCTCATGAGCTTCTGAAAATTTTCAATTGTGAAAGCTAATTTGACAAAATCAACGAAATGAGTCTTTTGATTTCTGGGGCTAGATGATAGCAAATGATCTGGTTTCATGGATATTCTTTACTGCTGGGAATGAAAAGTAAATGTCTTGCTGGTTTGATTGACTGGGCTGTTTCTTCTTTATCATTCTGCTTTCTCTGCAGCATCATATGGAAATGCAAATTACTTGGAGGCTCTCCACACCTTCTTTGTCATCTTTTGCTCCATGTGAGGTGCTCTGTATGCTGCAGTCAGCCCCTAAGACTGACCTATTCCATTTCCTCAACAATTCAGGCAGGTGGCATTTTTTGGAAAGGAGCAGATTGTTAGTTTTTTTCCTTACAACTTGTCTTTGCTGTAGCCTGGCAGAGGAGAGGATCCAGTGCTGGCTTCTTGCAGAGCCCTGCCTGTACCTGTCAGTTGTCTTTTCGCTTGTCTGGGCTGTTGGTGCTTGGAGAGAGACTGTCCCAGCTTGCACACGACCACATGCAGTTGGACTTGGCTTTCCAGTGCTGAAGGATAACACAGAAATCAAAGTTTACAGGGATATTTGTTGTGCCCAACTTAGAGCATTCTCTGCCTTTGGACCCCCTAGTTTCACTCCTTTTTCTGTCCTCAGACACAACAGCACTGATGTCCTTGTACTTTTTAAACATGGCTTTAAAACCAGGCAGCACCTGTGAGTTTTCAGTGGAGGGCTCCTGCTCTTGGCAGGACGCAGGCTGAGCTCTGAGCAGCCCTCCCAGCGCCCATGGCTCTGCACAGCCACTCTGAACCTGCAATTCTGCAGTCAGTTGGACCAGCCCCAGCAGAGCTGTGGTGTTCCATTTGTGTAATTAATATAGCTCCTAAAAGATGACTGCATATCTAAATGATAGACCTTTAATGGCTCCAGGGAGCTCTCATGGCTCATCTTTATAAGCAACTCTTTAGATTCCAAAATAGATGCAACAGTGAAGCTTTTCTTGTCACCGCAGGGTGACCTTCTCATAAAAGGCTCTTCTCTACCACAGTTGTGATCTCACTTTCTGTCAAATGTTCATATTTTAGCCTAACCCTATAAAATTAGGAAGTTAAATGCTTTTTGGCACGGACACGTTTGGTGCGGTGTCATCTTTCAGCAGCATCTGCTTCTCCAAATAGCAGTGATCGATTTTTGTCTTCGGCTGCCTGTTATCAAAACTTTAAAGATATAGTGGTGTAACTCTTGTGTGGAATTAATAGCAGGTCATCTTTGGAAAGATGACACTGCTGTTAAGTGCTAAGATTGACGAAAAGAAATTCGGTTGTGCTGGGATGATAATTGATTTGGTGTAATGTCTTTCTGTCTCCAGGAGCGTGTCTGTCAGTCTTGCTGCATCCACACCCCTACAGAGATCATAGCAGCCACTAAAATTTCAGATACCTTAGATCGGCATCACAGCTACTTCTCCTTTTGTATTATCGTCTCTTTTTTTCCTTTTTTTTTTGGTCAGTTAGCAATCTCTGCTTTATATCAATTAAAAAACAAAGCAACACTAAGACGCAGTGTTATATGTTGATGAGTGGAAATGTACTAAAATCGGTGACTAAATGTACTAAAATTGGTGACTAAATGTTGCTGGTGTTTGCAAGGCTTGTGGTGACTGCAGTGTTAGAGGTGTCTAATGGTGGATGTGAAGAGCATGTGCCACAAAAGCACTTGGGTGGACAGGGAGCTCTGGCACTAATCAGTCTGATTCCATGTGTGCAATTGTCCCTGGAATGGGACAAGTGCAATGTCAAATCTGGTTGCTCAAGGCCTTGCAAAGTCACTCCAAGTCCCATTCTGTTGCACAACCATCCCTGAGTTGTGAAACTTTCTTCCTTATGTTCAGCCGAGTCACCCTTTTCTGCTGTTCAGTTCCTCTCATCCTCTTGTTGGGAGAGCGATCAGGTCACACAGAAAATTCATTGCCCTGCACTTCAGGAGAGCAGATTTTGGCCTCTTCAGGAATAAGCTTGGTAGAGTATCATGGGATAAAGTCATGGAGGGAAAAGGGGCCCGAAAAAGCTGGTTCATATCCAAGGCTAACCTCCTCCAAGCTCAGGAGCAATGCATCCTGACAAAGGGAAAGTCGGGCAAAAATGCCATGAGACCTGCATGGATGAACAAGGGACTCCTGGACAAACTCAGCCACAAAAAGGAAGCCTACAAAGGGTGGAAGCAAGGACAGGTAGCCTGGGAGAAACACACAGGGAGATTGTCCAAGTCAGGGATCAGGTTAGGAAAGCTAAAACCCTGATAGAATTAAATATGGCCAGGGACATCAAGGGCAGCAAGAAAATCTTCTGTAGGTATGTAATTTTCCCTGTTCTTCCTTTTATCATTGACAACACTGAGCTGTGTGGTGCAGTTGACATGCTGGAGGGGACAGATGCCATCCAGAGGGACCTGGGTGCACTGGAGAGGTGGGGCTCTGCAAATCTCTTCTGCCAAGTGCAAATACTGCAGTTCTTGGTGAAACACAAGATGTGAGGAAATGAGCATGATTATTTTAGCTGACACTCTGAATTAAGCTCTGCTTCAAGTGAACAATTTTTCAAAAAGTAAATAGAAAAGGACTGAATAAACCAATGTCACTGTAGTGACACATTTGCTTTTACAGTCTCCTCTGCTGCAAAAGTAATCTTCAAAACAGAATACAAACATGATTTAGATTTTTTTTTTTCCCCCCCATAGTAAGTCTGAATTACTGAGACCCAGGCTGGCTGTCAGTGAGCAGTATATAGATTAGCGTGGCTAGTTATGAATTCCTCTCTTTCTACAAAATTAGCTGGTGTTAAACATTGCCGTGATTGTCCATAATAACTTACCTCCTGCTTCAAGCAGGCTGAGCTGCAGCAGAGTACAAGGGGTGTGTTTACTTCATTCTAAATAAATGTTTTATCACTCAGCAGTAATTGGATTGTGATTGTATTTCAGTAATTATTCCCAACAGCAAATCTGTTCTCTGCTTCGCAGACGTGTTCCCTGCCTGACCTTCACGCTGCCGGTCTGAAGGTGTCTTTCTTGATCTAATTATGTATGATGAGTTTTTTAGTTTTGTTTTTTCAAAAAAGGGGAACTACTGCCAGGGGTATAATAATTTGTCTTTGCTCCAGTTATCGTGGTGCAAAAGTATCAGCACTTCAGTTCATGCTTGAGCTTTTAGCTGGCCCTGGAGAGGCAGAACGATGCAGGGCTTTTTCAAAATGCATCGTGACATTTAGGGCTGTGCAGAACCACAGTTCTCTCAGCATCACAACCCAAATATCCTGCCAAGATTTCTCATACTTTGTAGAAATTTGTTCCTTATTTAACGTGTCTATAGATAAATAATTTCCTGGAGTATCTTGTAGCTGACCAAGGAATTCATCCGCTTCTCTGAGGATCACACAGAGTCTGCTAGGGAAGTTCTGGATCACTGGGTGGCAATTTTATATGCAAGAATAATATTCTGTGATTAAATCTTAATGAGTTTCCAGAGCAGCTAATATTTTTTCAAGAGGAAAGCACTGCTGAATGTCCTTAGAGAGGACTGTTTTGTGACAGCCTGCCTTCTGTACAGCTTCTTGTGGGAGAGTCTCTGCATTACACAGACCCTGCCAACCCATCACAGGACATCCCCTGTGTGCTTGTTTGAAGCTCTGAACTCTTGGTTGGTTGCCTGCCTGACAGATTATATTTATTTCAAACGTATGGCATTCAGCACTGAACTTATTTCCGCAGTCCATACTTAGGCTGTTCCGGTGCCATTTGCTGTTAACTCCGGTCCCGATCCTGCTCTCTGAAAATTAGAGTTTCTGCATCACCTAAAACATATGTTTCAAGTATGAGTAACTTACTCTGGAGAACTTTGTGTTACAGAACAAAACCATTCAGTAGGTTGCAGAGCTTGCTTCCAGGATGCTCACAGGTTTTGGGGGAGCATTTAATCATCAAGAGCAGTGTGGTGGCATTAAGCTGTGAGCTGTGTCTGCAGCTCTCATGGTCCTGTGCTGCAGCCCCTTGCTGTGCAAGCCTGCCTCTTAGTTTGGATTGAGACCCTTCTCAAGGAATTAGCTGTGCTGTAACTCAGGACAGGCCAGTTTAAGTGTGCTGAGCCTGGGCAGCATCTGGTGCTGGTCTGGTTACACTGCTGAAGAAATCTTCCCTTGGGGATGCTGGAAGCATTGTAACCTTGACTTGCTGTGAAGTTAAATTTCATGTTTTCTTCCTGTGTTGGCTTTTTTGCCGTCTGTGTTAGGAATCAGCGTTTCCATCCTCTCACATTTCATCACTTCCTTCCTTATAGTACTGTCATCACCCTACAAATGAAGCTACCTCCCATTTCTTATTATCCCAAGTTTCTTAATTACAGCCTAGAATTGAATGGTTAATCTATATATCTAGCTTGTTTGAGTCTTAATCTAAGCCTTTCTTCCACTAAGAAAGTCAGTTCAGCAAAAATTTACAAAAAGAAAACTAGGGCAGTAAAGTTGAACATCTACTGACTATTTATAAAAAGAAAAAAAAAGAAGTTTTGCAAGCTAAATAAGCCTTTCTACCCAAACAATATAGAAAACTTGACCATTTCTACCCAAGGCAAATTGTGTGGTATTTATAAGGTGTTTGTGGTCTTTGAAAGCCTCACTCCTGTCCTGTTCCGTTCACAAATATAGAGGTGAGTTTCTGCTTGTAAAACAGCACTGTTTATTTTTGAAGCTTGCTCATTTTGCATTGCATGGAGCCTGGCTGGGATGAAAAAGCCCAGCCTGTCTCGCCAGCAGCTGTTCAGTTCTGGCATTCAGTGCATGAAGTTGGTTACCTGGAGTGTGCTATCAGGGATGGATTGCAGGTCTAGAGGCCAAGGCCTCCAGCATTGTAATCACTTCTGTGTTGGGCTTTAAGCTTTCCTTCTCCACTTTCCTCGCTGTGCAGTCAGTTTTATGATGGAAAAGCTGCTGAAAAATAGTATTTCAGCAAGTACTTTAGCAGTGCTATGTGATTTAGTGTGTGCTAAAAAAATAAAATCACTTTTGGGCATGATGTAGGGCTGTAGAACCAAAATTGTAGTTTTCAAAACAACTATTTTTTTATTATTTTTAATATTTCCAGGGAGGGATGAAACGATGCAGCCAGCCAGACCATCATTCCTTGAATACTTTGAACAGAAGGAGAAGGAGAATCAAATCAATAGCTTTGGGAAGAATGTGTCTGGCCAGACAAAAAATTCATCTGATTGGAAAGTACCACAGGATGGAGACTACGAATTTGTAAGTCTATACTTTGAAATTCAATCAGTGTGACAATCTTTAAGAATTTTAGTCAGCTGCCATGAGATTATTTCTTGTTTTGACAGACTAATGGAAACTTGAGGATGTTTGCTAATGCATTTGAATGGGGCGTCTTGAAAAACTCGTTTTCTTTATGTGTTTCTCAGTTATCATAGCCAGTCATTATCTGTAAATGTTCCTTGTTTAAAAGCAAACAAAGGAACAAGAAAGCCTGAGGACATGAAGGTATAAGCTGTCTTGCTTTAATTCCCCATTATGCATTTAAAATTAAAAAAAAAAAAAATCCAGATGGCAGTTGGAAAACGCAAATCCTCAGTGTTAGTGTTTGACAAAGAACAGTGTTAGAACCATTGAGTTTCTTTGTTTTTCTCAAGCTTTGGCACTGGGTTTTGTTTTATTATATAAACATCAAGCTTGTCTTCATTTTTCTTTTCAAATCCTTATTTTCATTCTTCCTTACTAAAGCTGACATGCTCAGAATTTTCAGGAACTTTTCAGGAGTTCAAAGAAGTTCAAAGAAAAAGCTATTATTCATAAATTTGATAGAATTTTTGTGTGTGTGCGAGGATGTAAAATTTCATGTTTTGATTTCAAAAAGCCAAGAAGAGGCTGAACATTGTTCCCTCCTCACTTTTCTTCGGTGATCTTTCTTGTTGCTCTGTGTGCCCTTCCACTGCCTGTTCATGCTGCCTGTGGTTCCACTTGTCACTCTGGCAGTAGCTGCTGATTTTCATTCCACCTTCACAAAGTGTGCAAAGCAAAATCCCTCTGCTGTTGACGGCTCCAGGAGATGCCTCCCTTCAAGGCTGGGATAACAGCTGGAGCTTTTCATTCTCTTTCTATAGACTGTATAGGTTTACTGCTGTTTTTTTGTTGTCTTTGCTCCTGCTTCTCTTATTTTCTTATTCAGTCTGCAAAGAATAGCTGAGGGGACCTCGTGCATTCCCTCCCTCATAGTCCTTTGCACTGCGTTATCTTTGGTCTCAAGGCATAAAGTCACTGCATAAACACGTTTTGTGCAAAAATAACCCACAGGCTGCCTGAGCCTCACAGAACCTGGGCCCAACACACGATTCCAGTCGAGTCAGATACTTCATTTATCTCATTCACCTCATGCTTGTACCTTAATTGAATGATAAACAATTGGTTTTCAACGTGTGGCATTTCCCAGGAGAGAGGAGCTGCTTCGGAGTATCTTCCGAGTCTTTTGTAGTCTGCAGAGGATGGCCCAGGGGGAAATTTGCTGTAATTATTTTACTTTCTAATTTGGTTGATAACGAGTTTAGCAGTGTATTTCCTCTGAGTGGGCTGCCCTCCCCTGGGCACACTGGGAGCTGTAGGTGCAGGGTACACCCAGCCAGCACAGGAAACACAAGCAAAGGTCGCTGCCTTTCCAGCAAGCAGGACCCACAAATATTTTTAGAACGTGAAAAGCAACTCTTGTGACACACGTGACCCTGTTTACTGATTTCCATTAGTACTGCAGTACTGCCATGTGCTCACATTCCCATTGTGCTGGAAGCAATAAAAGCAAGCAATAAATCGGCCTTTGGGTCACCTTTGTGAAGTAATTTGTAGAAATTTCACTTCCCAGCTCTATGTGTTTCTCTAGTTCTGTTGTGTATGAATGTACCAGCCTGACTTGCATGTAAATTTTGGAGCATCCTACTTTTTTTTTCTGTAGGATGAGAAAATTGATTGAAAGAAGCCTTAATAAATAACATGGGTGTTTCTCTAGCTCTTATCTGAGGGTTAGTAGCAAGGTCACATTGTATAACGTATTCAAAGACTTAAAACCATGTATTTTTCCCATTTGGCTAAGAATTGATTGATTGATTGATTTATGGCTCTCTATGAGTAAAAGTCATGTTTATTAATGATTTATTAATTGAAAGCATCAATGTAATAACCACTGTGGAATAAGAAAAAACAAAGGCATTCATCAGTTGTATCCAGTACATCTGTCCTAGAGCTGCCTGCAGCTATAACTTCTGCATTGCCAAAGTAGGCAGATTTGAGCAGCCTTTTTCTACAGAGTTTGCAGCATTCCAAGTAGAGATGAGATCAGTGAGATGCCGGGTAAATATTAGTTCCTCTGGGCCTTAAGAAATGATTGAAATATTATTGCTTTCTGCTACTGCAGACTAGATAAATATGCCTTCTCTTCTGTATTCCTCTCCCTCCTGTGTGACTAGCACCTGGAGTCTCCTGTCTTCCAAAGAAAAAAAAAACAAAAAAGGGCAATATTAAATTACAAAAGATTTTTGCTCCTTTTTTTCCTGTGGCAAAACCATTTGACCTTTTCTTGACTAACATTGTTCTTCTGAAGCAGGCAAATAAGTCACTATTTATATCACAATGGCAATGTCACATTAGGTGAGGGTTAGATTGAGTCAACTCCATCCACTGCAGAGCTGAAAACCCAGAGATCCTGTTCTGAAAGGTGATGAACTCCATTCCTCCTGAATGTGATGCTCTTGCTGTGTTCTGGTTGTGATCAGAGATGGCATAATCCAGAGTATTCCCAGAAAAGTATTTCCAGCCTTGGAATTCTGAGGTAGAAGTTGTTTTTAAATGATTAGTCAGTGCCTGATGCTGTTAATGTTTATCCCCTCTCACATTTGAACAAGGATCTTTTAAGCCCTGATTGACTGCAAACAATGTTTTCAACAACATTATGATTTATTTAACGTGGGGAGAAAAATACTAATTATGGGCAAAAATTCTAGCTTTTAGGAAGCATATAACAAACTCTAACTCCTCATCTAACAGGAGACTGGGTGCTGAGTAGGCTGATAATGGGCAGGCTGCATTGTATGGATAATTCCTAATTGCCATAATCAGATCTCAAAATTTTTGTAGTTGAATTTAATTTTGCCTGTGAACATTAGTCACATGCTGTTGCACAGACTTAATAATGCTGGAAGGTTTGTTTAGACAATGTCCTACATTTTTTCACTTTAATCTTTTAGTAGTACTGCAACATATAGGAAAATTAGTTGTTTAGTGTTTCCTGCCCTTAGACACAACAAACCCTTTCCTTGTTCCTATTTTAAAAGCCCTTTAACTGCTGTGAGCAGGTCAGTATTCTTATATCACTTGTGGCTAAAGTAGAATCACTTGTTTTTATTCTGGCCCTGCTTGAAAGGCCCTCAGTGTTGCCAAACCTATTGTAGCACATATTTGTGGATCAGCCAGTCATGAATGTTTTGTATTACATCAGTAATCCTTTTATTGAAACCCTGTTTTGTTAGCAAATTAGCAGGTGCCAGCCACTCCTGCCTTATGGGAGCTGTGACAACACAGAAACCTTTTCAATTTTATTTCATGAGTGTGTTCCACAGGCAAAAATCAGTGGCAGTTGAGCCCTAGACAATCTCAAGTTTTGCCATCACAATGCAACTGCTGGGGTTTTTTAATACCTGTAGTGTCAATCTTAGGTTTTGCTGTAATAGTAAGTCATAATTTTTTCATTTGTCAGTGAAGTTTTGCTATCTTGCAGGCTCATTTTGGATGTGAAGCCAAGTAGGATGTGAACTTTTAACAGAGATTAGGGCAAGAGTACTGCAGGACATCAAGTCCTCACAGAACTGGAGCTGTTTGCTCCAAGGCTTTTTTCCTTCCAGCACATGTGTATCTGCCAACCATTCCTTGCCTGTGTAAGGCTTCCTGTTGAGTGCTGAACTGGTACAAACCCCTTTACCTTGTCTGTAGCTGCTCTCTGTGCTGCCCTGGCATAGCAGCAGGAGGGAGCTGAGCTGTTGAAGGCAGGCAGTGCCATTCCCCTGCAGGACCTCATCGTTTTCTGCACTGACAATCTCCATCCTGCTGCCTCAGCACTGGGAAGGAAGATAACAACCAGAATCAAGGCTTATGTCTCTCTCCTAAGAAGTATGCTGCTTCTTTTGGGGAAAACCTTGATTTACTTGCATCTGCAAGATCTTGGTGAGTCAGACCTTTCCCATTCCTGCAATTATCAACAGCCCTAATGTGGGAGGAGTGATAACCTCCTTGGGTTAACGAAGAGGATCTGCATTCACAGGTTCTCTCACTGAAGCAGAAACACTTTGGAGCAGAGCCTCTGTCCTTAGAAAAATACAACTGACGTGTACCCTTGAGAATGTCAGGCTTTGCAGCAGTGGAAGGAGTAGCCATGGCCAGATTCTCAGATTTCTGTGGAAGGTGGCTGTTGCCGTGGCCTTTGGTCACAGTGCCACCAGCCTGCAGTCTGCTGGGAGGGAACCTGTGTTTCAGCTGTGAATGTTGTCATGCTGTGAGTGCCATTCTCTGCGTCAGCTCATCCTTTTAGCTCCCTCTGAGCAACGTCTCGCTGGCTGCTGATGGGAATTTCTTCGGACAGGAAAGATTGCTGTGATTTCCCTGGATTCCAAAACAGACTTCATCACTTCTTAGTGCGTGGTGTCATCTGTTTCTCCACTGCTGGGGAAGGCTGTCCTGCCAGCAATAGAGCTGTGGCTTAATGACATTTTTCCAGGGCAAAATAAAGAAGGATGAGCAGGAGGTGTTAATTGCCTCTAATTGGGAGGAAGAATGCAAAAGCTCATCAGGGCTGTGAAGGCAGAGCCCCCAGGTACAAGCAACAGTTCTGATTTCCACGATCTGCACGTCAGGGATGGGCTGAGAAGGAGCTTCCTCAGTTGCAGGAGTTGTGGGATCACACCCAGCTCTTCCCCCACCTCTAGATCTCTTTCCAGTTGTTTGGCTTGTTGCTTCCAAAGTTCTCAGGCCACAATTTGCTGTCCATATTGACTTCTCTGTGGAATGTGCTCCTTAAAATAGACCAGTGTTGAAATGAGAAATCTTCGTTTCGGAAGTGTCTGTACACTGCTTACAGTGGGCTCTGTTCTGTTTGCTTACCCTGAATCCTGCCCAGGGCTCCTTGGAGCTGGAAGCTGTAGGAGTTGGATGCTGGCTCACCAAGCCAGTGGGACAAAGGAGTGAGCAATAGAAACCTATTTCACTCTTGGAGTTTGTTCAGATA
Source organism: Vireo altiloquus (assembly GCA_013396875.1). Lineage (NCBI taxonomy): Eukaryota > Metazoa > Chordata > Aves > Passeriformes > Vireonidae > Vireo > Vireo altiloquus. Next base: position 30,925 of record VZRF01011800.1, read on the forward strand.
AGAGACAAAGCAATAGTCTGGCAAGTGGCTGAAGCAAAACATCAAGAAAATATTTAAATTTTAGTTAAGTGCAGTTTCTAAAAGTATATTTGCATCTTTTGGACATCTTAAATCACCTGTATTGCAAGAGTTGGTATCATAACTGCAGTCTCCTTCAAATAGCTGAATAAGTGTATGTCCTTTTATAATTATTTGATAGGAAACTGTGATATTTTCTCTGTGTCTGTAAGCAGAGTCTAGCCAGGGCTTTTAACAGCCACTGCTTAGATTTTTCTTTTTTACAAGTATAATGTAGATAAAAGCAAGCCTTCCTCTTCCCTGAGTGAAGGTATAATTCTTTTCCTCAAAGTAGTAAAGAAAAATGAAATTTTCTGTTTACTGGAGACGGTGTTTCATTATGCTGATCTCACCTGAGATATTCTGTTATTATTTGCACCCTCATTGTTGTGCTTTTACTTGGTGGTTCAACACGCTACATTGGAAACAGATTTTTAAAATAAATAAATAAGTAAACCCACTTCTGGTATCTTTACCAGCAGGAAAGGAAAATATGTTGGTCTAATGGTGTCTTCAGCTTGTTCAGCCTGAACAACGGGTGTTTGTTTGCAGTGAAAACATGAATGTGAATCTGTTTCCTTCCAGTTGGACAAATTGGGTATTGGTGTCACAGCAAGAAATTGAAGTTGCTGAAAAGCATATAGAAAGCAGAACCTTTCAGAGCAAGGCTGTCAGAGCATTAGGAGCGTGGTGTATTTTTGATTCTGGGGGTAGACGGCAGCCTGGCAGTGTGTGTCAGGTGTGGTCCGGGCAGGAAGGGATGGCCGTGGGCTGAAGTCCAGGCCAGGGGAGCACAGTGGAGATGCCCTCTGGAGCACCAGGTGCTGCTCATCCTGGCACCACCCGGCCACAGTCACGGCTGGAATCCCAGGTGCAGGGAATTACAGCTCCCACTGATCCCCCACAGCCTCCTGGAACAACTGCAGCTACCGTGGCCATCGCTCAGCTCAGCACATTCCCTCTCCAGCTCGGGCTGTGGTGAAGAATGGCTGCACACTGGAACCATCTGTTTCTCTCATTGGAAGTGATTTATAGGGAGGAACTGCTGGAGGGCAGGTGATTTATTGCTTATCAATAACAGTAAACACACGCTGCTTTACAATGACCAGAGTCTCTAATTTATTGTATTCTGTCTGTGAAGGTGTCATTTGTCTTGTGAACAGCTTGTTGTCTGCCAGTACCTGGAACATTCAACGTCTTTGGTTTCTCTGAACATCCATTTGGATAGCATTTGTTAGCAATCTAATATTGATGCTTTATAGCTTTACTACCTTTTGTCCTTTTAAAAGTTCGATCGATTAAAAACTTGAGAGTATTTTCTGTGCAGTTGCCAGCTTTGAAAATGATGGCAGACTGAATAATTGGCTCTTATTTTGTTGGAACTGTTCTTTGGATCTTTGCTAGCAGTAGGAAGAAGGCATGCTGAGGATGCAGGGTTAAGGCAGATGCTAGGAATCCTTGCATTATATGGGTACGCTGCTGGTGTGTGACTGTGTATAATTTATCATTTTACAGTGTTTCCTGACTTTGCTGTGACTCCTTAAGTTTATCTTCTTTTTACTTCTGCCTTTTAAGCAGCTTGGTAAAGGTGTCAGGTACAGGCCTCTGCACTAATCTTTCTTTTCCTCCTTTCTTCCAGCCAAATTACTCAAGTGAGTAATTTGAGTTGGTTAATAAGACACCAGAAAGTCTGTCTGCTTGGACAGGAGCAAAAAAGCTGTATTAGAGTGTGCACATTTGTAGGTCATTTAAATGGCATTACTGAAAATCAAATAATCTTGCAACTTCCATTGAATTATTATGAAACTTAAATTACATTATTTTCTAAGAGAGCAAGTTTCTCTGACTCTTGTGTGATGAATGAAGATTGATTGTTAAAAATTAATTTGAATATGTATCATTTCGTGTAGAAGTAGAAAAAAGTTTGGTTAAAGTAGAGCTTTTTTCAGTAACATTTTTCGAAGACTAAACCAAACACTCTGAGTGAGTCTTCAGGGATTTCTCTGTCCAAGTGTTTCTTCCCTTCATCTATCATGAACTCTCCTTTTTCCCAGTGGTGACTGGAATAAAAATTACTTCTCAGGCACTAATTTCTTCCAATAGTCTTACTTTGAACATAAAGTGAACTTATTTGCTAGAGCATGCATCAGTTTGAGAGATAAAGCCAGGTCTGGGATGGCTGATTGATATCTGTGTCTAGGCCCTATGGAACTAGGGCAGATTCCTCTTTGGGAAGCAAGAAAACTGAAGAAATTTGTTTCTGCTGTGCCGAATCTAAAAGAAATAAAAATTTCTTTCTATGGGAGAGCATTAAGGCTACTTCTATTTTTTTTTTTTTTTTTTT
>VZRF01011800.1:33341-66665 GCA_013396875.1 Vireo altiloquus
TTTTTTTTTTTGGGAGGGAGAGAAACAAACTCAAATAAAAGGACTCTTTTTCTGCCAACAGAAGGCAGTCCAGGAGAGACAACTATTCACTTTCAAACCTGCATTGTATCCCCATGCTATCTCCTGCTTTTTGAGGAGGATCTTGAAGTGTATTACCTAGATGTAGTTCCACTGTGAAGTGTGATTTATAAAAAGAGACAGGTTTTTGTGATGTTTTATTCATTTGTTTTAAATGTCACCTGTCTTGATTCATAACATTGACATCTCTTGAATGGATTTATGGATTTCCTTTTTTTTTTTTCTCTTCAGCCATCTGCCAAGAATTTTTAAAGCTCTGTTAATTGTTTATGTCTCTTTTAAGCATTACCTTCCCAGCATATTTAGTATGTTCTTCCCAGCAAATACTTTTAACTTGTGACATCTTTATTAAGGACAAATGGTTCATTCTGTCACCTTATAGTCAAAACAATCTTTTTAAAAATAAGCCCAGGAGCAGCTTGTTTCTCTCTTTTATTGTTTGTTAAGTGGTCTTGAATCTTCTGTGACATTTGCATGAGGAAGACACTCTGAGCCTCACTGCAAACCTCATCAGATTTGTGGCTGTCTCAAACCACCAATGTGATTCACAGCAAGTTCTGTATATGCTGGTTTTATAAACCTTTCCAAATTCCCTTTATAACAACAAACAATGACAACAAAAAAGAATATACCGCATTTGGTTTTAAAATTTGTTAGCGGTATTTAAAATTGAAAAAGGTACTTCAGAGACGTGATTCTTGTATGTGGTGGGGAAGAGAATAGATTCCTGCTCTCTTGCATTTGGTAACAGGGTCATTGCTCACCACCTGCTTTCACTTTGGTGCAAACTGACATTGATTGCAAAGCACTTACTGCCACAACTTGCTGTCAAATTTTCATTTTTTGCCAGATTTTTGTATATAGCAGGCCTTCTGTGACATGAGGCTTTTAGATGAAACTTACAGTGAGTGGGAAGTAAAATGAGTTGCTGTAGTTTGTGTGGAATAGCCCTTAATGGAGACAGAAATAATGTAACCTGAAATCGACTTCATATCAGAGCACTCAGACTTGTAAATTCAACATCCTGGACTATCTTTGAGGCCCCTTGCCTACTGTAGATTTAATCTGCTAAGACATTGACTGAAAGTTTTGCAGATGTACTAAGTAACTAACACAGCTTTGTCCTGGGTCTGTGATTATTTGGTTTGTTCCACTGCTGCTGCATGGTTAAGGGTAGGCTGCAACACTCATTTCTGCTTTGAGAGAGAGAGAAAGTAGTAATTGAGGGTGCGATGCTGGAAAAATACTCTCTGGGCACACTGAATTCTTTAAAAAACCTGTTTGAGCTTTGTTATGCCTTGAGATGTGTTTTCAGGGCTGGATGTGTTCTTGGCACAGCATCTCCCCTAAAGAAAGAACACTGCTGCTGAAACGAGATCTATTTGAAATGCTTCTGAAATCTTCTTCCAGCTCATCTGTCAGTACAAGTGTTTGTAAAGGGTAATGTAGCTTAAAAAGACAAGCTTGTCCAGGTTTTTCTCATCTGTAGCAAAAAGGGCTCCTTTTGGAGACTCTTTGCATGGAGAGTCTGTTATAGCTGCTCTGGATTGCCTCTTGGGGGAATGGAGTCTGGACCATCTGGAAAAGCCGGGGGATGAAGCCTCCATCAGGCCTCTGTGAACACTCCAGTGGGCAGGGTCTCATCTGGACAAGTGCCTGAAATGATGAACTGTGAGAGGAGCAGAGTTACCTCAGCTCTGACTGCTGGACTTGGTGCATTTCACCTTGTGCAGCCTCTTGTATGACTTTAAAACCTGCAGAAACATCAAGGTGTTGCCTATTGCCACTGTAATTGGTGTGTGTGACCTTGGGGTATCTTAGATCAGATACTGGGGTGAAATCCTTCCCTGTGAGGGTGCTGAGGTCCTGGCACAGGGTGCCCAGAGAAGCTGTGGCTGCTCCTGGATCCCTGGAAGTGACCAAGATCAGGTTGGATGGGGCTTGGAGCAACCTGGGATAGTGGAAGGTGTCCCTGCCCATGGCAGGGGTGGCACTGGATGATCTTTAAGGTCCCTTCCAACCCAAACCATTTTGTGGTTCATAATCAAAGCTTTGACCTTCAAGAAGAGGGAGAAAGAGCAGCTTAATACATACAGGCTGATACAGTCTGAAAGGAATATTATTCTGAAATTAGGTGTTTAATTCCTTCTTCTTTTGTGTCCTGCCATCATGCAGGATCATTATAAATGGATATCCAAATAATAGTGAACAGCTGGGGAAACCTTTCGTAGTGAATTGTGCAGGTTAATTCAAGATGGATTTTGTGGAGATGGTTCACTTGGGGACTGTCCCAAAAAATATTTGCCTCTTAAATATTAAACACATGCCCCTGGTTTTAAAGACAACTGCATGGACATGCAGCTGTTCATTTTTTCAGAATGTCTGGGAAATTTCTGTAATTCAGTCTTTCCTCAGAAAGCTTTTAATTCTCTCTCCTGTCTTCTTTGCCTTCAGGTTGCAGCTGTTTTCTCCTTTCCCTCATGAAAGAGGAGAGGCAGAGCAGTGTTGGACCAAGGTTTTCTAATAAGCCTCACTTTTGGGTAGACAAGGTGGGGCTTTCCTGGAAACAAACCCGTTTGTTTATTTCCTGGAGCTGGAAATGAAATAAGAGTCTAAGACTCAAAAATGTTTGTTGAATAAAGTTCTTAAGTGTTAAGATAAATAGGCCCAACTTATTTAAACCTGTAATGGCTACTTGCCATGGATGATGTAGTTTTAAGCCTTTGAAACTGAAACTGTGTTCTAAGCCTTCACTGTGCCTTGCAGATTGGAAGTGTGAAGTCTTCAGATATGTTAATGATGCTTCTTACTCCACATCATTAATAAAGGCTGTATTCAAGTACTGATTTAGTGTTAATTAATAGGTTACCACTTCAGTTCCATTTGTGTTTCATACTGAGAAATATTGTGTGAATGAATCACTCTGAGTTCAGGTGTTCTTACTTCTTCAGTTGTTCTGCTTTACTCAGGATAAGTGATCCTTAATAAAGAATTAATTGTTAATCCTTCAGCAAGTAGAGCCCTTAGGAGCAAGGGAGAGAGAGATGAAGGGTACCTGGGATTGGAAGGAAGCTCCTTTATGGATATATATACCCTTCCTAGAAGAACTTTGTTAGACCTTTCAAATTTGTAAAAAAAAATTTATTTAAAGGAATCACCATTTTCTGACAGGTTGCTCTTTAAAAAAAAAGAGAAAAACCCCATGTTGGTCAGCTCTGTACTTTATAGGTGAGTTGTACAGCTAGCCAGATCCTTGTGGCCTAATGACATGATTTATTTTAGCATGTTCAGAGGTATTTTTGTACTCTCACTTAAGAAAATTAAATCATAATCACTTAGAGAAGAAAAAAAAGCCCTGCTGTTTTTATTTAATCAAATCTCTGGCAAGGAAATGCTTCTTAAAAGCAAACACTACTCATTTTTTGCACTTTTTTTTTTCTGCTTTCTTGTCCAGACAGGCTGACCTTTTAGCTTGGTTTGTAATTCAGTTACTGAAAAAAGAATAACAGTGAGATAACTTGTCTTTGTGGTTATAGGATTCGTCATCCACTTTCTAAGTTTCTAAAGGATTTCAAGGCTTTGACTTCTTGAAGTTCAGTGCTGCAAAATAAACTGACACAATTTGTCATTCCCTTTGTTTAGATCAAGTGTGTACAGTACTTGGGATGATTTTGGAAGTGAATGGGGCTATTCATACTCATAATTGACACCACGGCTAAAAAAGGAAATTTAATCTTGGAGCTTAGAAGATTAAAACGAATTGCTCTTTTTTTAAAAAGCTTTATATTTTTAATGACCACTCAGCACTCATATCAATGAGTAGACCTTTGGATGGGTTTTCTTCCTTAATACTTCAGTACAATGCTGAGGGTGGTTACAGCTTGCAGAGGTTCTATGGCTGTGACACCAAAACTTTCCTGAGCCCTGTAAGGATTGCAGTAAGGATTAGTGAAGTGTAGTTCTTGGCTCAGAGCAGCCCAGGGATGCCAGTGTTGATCCAGGCTGTTGGTGTTCCCAAGTTCTGCAATCTCTGCTCTGTGTAATTCTCTCTGGGTAGCCAGGGAAGATGGGATGTTTGCTGTAATCCTCTGGAATTGGGGATTTTCTTGTACCTTACCAACAGCAAAGCTGCTCTCTGGTTCCTAAAGACTTTCAAGGAATAGGGAAAAACTTCCAAGATGTGGGGATGGTGGAAAGGCAGAGCTGAAAGGTGTCTGAGCTGGTGAGGAGCAGTTGTGGGTCCAGAGCGTGTGTGTCTCTTGCACAGCGGCTGCAGGAATGAGCTATTCAAGGTGTGATTGAGAAAGCTCCTTGCTGAACCAGCAGGATCAAACATCACAGGTGTAAATACAGCCTGAAATAGGAGACGGTGGAGTAGCAAAGCTGTGGCAGTTCTTGATGGAGAAGAGCAGTGTCCTCAGCAGCCACTGGTGAGACTGCACCAGTGAAGCCAGGCTGGAACGGAGGGGCAGCTTCCCAAGGAGCTGTGGTCCTGGGGCTGCTTGGGAGAAGCCTTGCTGAGGTAGCAGGGTGCCAGGCTGGAGAGAGAGGTCCTGGCAGCTGTCCTTCCTGCAGATGCAGTTTCCAGTTTATACATGATCTTTCCAGTGTGTCAGGCAGGGAGAAGGATGGCACATGTGACCCTCCAGAAATTCTGTAGGGATGGTACAGATGCCATGGTGTTGTGAACCTTTATTTTAATCAAGTAAGCAGGGCTACATGGAAAATTAACTGGAATCCTTACTGGCATCATAACAATGGGGTGCTTCACTTTCAGTAACCGTAGAACTCCACATCTGTGCAAGTGAGGTAGAGCCACCCCAAACACTTCACTCGAGAGGCCCTGGATCTCCTCTGATATATTAAGATACACTTTTCCAGCTCAGCTGGGGATCAAAAGCTGAGTGTGTGGTACTGCCCATCTTCCACAAAAAGTGGTGCTGTGATTGCACTTAAATATTTTACTGGCTTAAGCTGATGTGACCTCTGGGTCGCATGATGATCTCATTGAAAGTGCTGTTTCTTTGTGGAAAGCCATCTGCTGTTCAGGTGAGGTGGCCTGAGAGCAGTCTCCAGATGTGCACTGATCACAGCTCCTGTTCTCTTTCTTTGGGAAGTTGTAGCTGCTGTGCTGTTTTAGCTGGTGCTGGGTGCTGCAGCCCACGATGTGTTTTGCCAGTGCATTGCCTAAATAATTAAGGTGCGTTAAAAGCAGAAGCTAGTGCTGCTGAGACTTATTTTTCAAATCTTTTGAAAGATTAATATCTGTATTTTTAATCTTGCATGAAATCCCGCAATGAGTGCATTTCATCCACTGCTTTCATAACAGTGAGAAACTTCACTGACATGCTGATGCTAAAAGAGAGGGAAATCAAGATAATTAGTGCTTGTGTAGGCACAAGAGCTTGTTCTGATTTACTGCAGCCCCTCTGTAGCATAGCTATTTGACAGACCTGTGAAGTTGGAGGGACCTGATGGATGAGGAAAAATGGTCAGAAAGTGCCAGTAGGTCCTTCTGCCCTTTGCATTTGACAGCTTAAAGTGAATAAATAGTTAATGCCTGCTCATACATTACATCAAGGTTTCCTTGTGCTGGAAACGTAAATGAGAACAAGGCACTTAATTTTTAGAGTAGTGATTGAAAGTATGCCAAGTGGTATTGAGGCAGCATTTCAGGAAAAATGCTATGGGAAAAAATGGCATGCTATTCCAACACCAATTTATATCACCATCTTTAAGATCTAAAGTCTGGAGCAGTGCTTTAGCGTGAGAAATTACCTTCTACATTTAATTTTGGCCAGGGAAATTGAGGACAGGATTTTTTTCAGGTTTAAAAAAAGTGCGTAGTACTTTTGAGTAATCTGTGTCCTCAGAGTATATTTCATATGAGCATTTAATTGATACCTTGTTTAACCAGTCTTTCAAGTTTGAGAAAGCTAATTCCAGGATAATCTCAGCTGTTACACTCGTCAGAGCTCACATTGATGAATCTCTGAGTTCTGACACCCCTCCCTGGCTCGTGGGCTCTGTGCTGCAGGCTGAGCTCTGCCCCAGCGTGGCTGCTGCAAACAGCAAATGGCATCCCATGGGAGAGCTCCTCCCGAAAATATAACTCTGTTTGAGGAGGTGACAGGAGAAAAGTTCAGGAGTTGAGATGGATACACATCAAGCTGATCTGCAGGGTTCTGGAGAAGGAAGTGTGAGCGTGCCCTTGGTTTTATCAGCAGGGAAGCATCGTGATAGCCTTGGTGATAGCCAAGGTCAAGTGAAGCAAGAGTTTAAACTGTTCTCTTTGAACAGCCTCCCTTCCCAAAGGACATCTGAAAAATAATGCTTGTAGGAATTGTTTTATACTTGTCTCTGGTATGTAGCCACTTCTGCTGTCGAGTGTGATCATCAAGAGCCACCCTTGAGGGACTTCCACACAATTGCAGTCCCAGTTGGTTGTTCTGGTTTTGTTTTTCCAGAGTAGACTGCTGCTACTGTATTACCATGGTAATACTTTTCATTATCTCTTAACAGCAAATTCCTATTTGGCATTTAATGGTTTGCATAGCTTGGGTAACTTGATTTGGGTAAAACCCCTTCTCAAGCCGCGTTTAGAGTTTGCCTGTCTAAATACACACAAATAAATGATAGGTTGTTCTCCCTGCTGATGGGATTGATGAGTTTCTTGGGGGGCTTTGATCATTGGGTATGCAGTCATGAACTGATTATTAGATTGCAGCATAAAACTAGTTTTAAAAGGAAGCTATAACAATAAAAGCTGTGCTAAATAGACAATTAATTTGTTTTTTCCTTAGTTCCCATCTAGCTCGTATCTTTTCTACTAAGAATTTATTTCCCTGTGTAGCGTGGGAAGCTGCAATTTTATTACTTCTGTATTTTAGTCTTCAAACTCCCACTGCCCCTTATGAAGTGATAATTGCTAAAGCCAGTTTTTCTAAAGGCTATATAAAACTTAAAAGTTTGACATCAAGTTATGTTGAGTAGTACATGCCACCTGGAATATCTGGGTGAAAGGCAGGCAGAGTGACTGCTGCAGCTGGGTGTTTTCTTTCTAAAAAGCCACAAGCTCTTGGTAACAGTGGGAGGATATTTAGAAAATACCCTGAGCATGTGGAAGACAAGTGTTCAAACTCACAGAAATTATGGTAGAGGGATATGACTAGAGGGCTAAGGAAGAAGAGGACAACTTCCTAATTATGTTTGTAGGATTGGCTGTAGTATCAAAACTTGAAAATATCCTCCTTCTGAAAAACTGTTCGAGTGCTTTCACCACGAGGGAAGTAAATTCATCTCACTACTGCCATACATATTCCAATTTTGTTCCAGAAGTCAGGGTCCCATCTGCATGTTTGAAAAGTGATGGTAGAAAAACTGCATCCCCACCCAGGGGATGGGGGCTTCCTGTTTGGCACAAGCCTCAAGACTTCAAAGACAGTGTTTAAAAGCAAAGCCCAGGTAGCTTGAAACGTTGCAGACATGCAAAGAAAAGGGTTTGTGCTGAATGCAGGGATCACATTCAGTGTCAGTGAGTAAAAAGAAAGTTTCAGGAGGAACATGCTTTCCACTTGCCCCAAGATAGTGTTTTTTGATTCCTCTGCAGTCAGTGAGCTAGAGCTTGGCCAAGACTCTTTGTTGGGGGAGAAATGTGTGAAAGCTGCTGGGAAACAGCTCGTTTGTGTTTGATGCTCGTAATTCGTGCAGCAAGGGGATTTTGCTGGCAGTGTTTTTGCTAGAGGAGCAATTAAGAATGATGGCTGGAGTGACTCGGGGGTTACTGGACGACCATATTTATGTCAGTAGTGCAGGCTGGTCCAGGCAGTGGTGACCTTGTGCTGCTCAAGGGCTGCAGAGGGACAAGAGGATGTGCCAAGTCCCAAACTGGTCTGTAGGCAAACCCTGTCTGTAGGCAAACCAGCACGGATGCTGCTCAGTGTGAGGGCTGCGGGTATTAAGAGGACTGGGATAAATCATTTGAGTCAGCTTTTAATTCAAAAAGTTTTCACTGTTTGGGGTTTTTGTTTGGGGACAGGGCAGAGGCTGAATTAATTCTTTAGGCTTTGTGTTTTAGAACAGATTTTTTTGGTTTATGTGAAACAGAAATCTGGCATGGTCTGTTTAAAAATACCATGGCAGGGTTTTGGGCTGTGTCCTGCTTAGGGCAGAACAGCAGAGGTATAAAGTTCAGACCATGGTGCCCTTGAATACCAAACCTGTGGCTGTGTCTAACATGTGTGCAGAGAGCTTATATTTATTCTCCTTTTGCTGCCTAGGTTCATTTACATTCAGCAGAATATCATATTGCTCTGACACTTTACCTGACTGTAAGAAATGCAAGTGGGGTTTTTTCCCCCTGTTTTTTAAAATGCTGATTTGAAAGAACTGCAACTCAGAAACTGTTTGCTGAGTTGAACATTATTCAGTGGAGTGGTTGTCTGCAAATCTGTCAGAAATGCTGACAAAGGAATGTCATGAATAGCTTACAAATCTCCTTGAGGATGAAATTGTATTTCAAATGATCTGTTCCTGATTTGTCCATCACTACTGTGTAGGCATGGAAAGGCTGTAGGTTATGTCCTTCCGAAGGATATAATTATGTATGTCCTGAATTATACAGTAGAAATTATCAGCATATTGAAACAAGATGTTGCTGTCAGTGGTGTCTGAAAAAAACAAACAGCATGGCCGTGGGTGAGAGGCTTTCAGATGAACATTTCTACCTCTGACGTTTGTCTTCAGTTGGGCACTTCTGGAGAGTTAAGATCATTCTCAGAACCTCAAATAAAAATACAACTGTTAATCAAATGGTTAAAAATTAGCTTTCTCAACATACAAGCTTGCTGGAAGAGTTTCACTGTGCTGCCTCCTCACCATTTTGATAGATTTATTTGGCTAACCTTAGAACAAGTATTTTTTATCCGGATTTACATTTGAAATGAGATTCTTTCCTTTAAAAGTTTGTCTTAGGTATTTGATCAGCATGGACAAAAATAGATACCTTTTACAGAGACAGTTAGCCTTCTTAGAGCAGAGGAATTGCTGAGAAGTGAGGAGGGGAATGGGACTGAGCCCGTGGCTAAAACCAGCTCTAATTGCAGCTGCTCAGCGCTGAGACTTTACCCCGAGTAACTGTCTGTCATGAGATGCTGTCCTTGTCCTTCTTGTCTTATTTTGCTCCTGGCATTTCTCTAAGAGAATGTCAGTGTCCCGGGAGTGCACCACTGCAGAAACAGATATACTGGAGTCTAAAACTTCATTTCTGGGAGAAAGTCTGACGGTGGCATTGGCTTACAGTGAAATGCCAGGCAGCAAAGTGAAATGGAGGCCATCGTATTTAGAACAGGGTTTTTTTTTCCCTTCTAAAGATGTGTGTGTGAGGGGAAGGACAGGCTGGGTAATTGCCCAGGCCAGGTCCCCAGGCTCTTGCTGTTACAGCCTGGGGCACAGCGGGAGCAGAGGGTTGGGTGTCCCCTGCTCTTTGTGGCTCTCGTGGCTCTCATTATCCATTGGGGACCTGTCAGTCTCCCATCAGCTCATCTGGGCTGAGCAGTCACCTTCAGGACCTTTCACCAGTGCTGCCCTTTGGCTTCTCCGCCTCTTCCAGGAGTCGTGGCATTCACAGCCAGGGTGCTGTTACTGCAGATGAAAACTCTGCCATTGGTTCATCCTCACTGACACAGCACAGCACACAGGATGCTCCTGTGCTCCCACGTTCCTGCACCACATGGGCTTGCCTCTCTTCCTTCTCCCACCATCCCTGTCATCCTTAACCCGTGATCAGGCTCCATAAGCAGCCACTTTGCTCTGCGTCACGCAGGTAACCCACTTCCCAGTTGGTTCATATTAATATAAATCTGTGGGCTCTGCCCACTCCAGACTTAGCTGTGCTCCAGCATCTTCCATACTGCTTAGCCATCTGTCCTGACAAACACAGTCCCGGGAATTGTCAAAGCTGTTGTGTCCCTTGGCAAGGAGTTCTTACACTTTGCAGGGAGACTTTGTCTGTCAGTGTCCACGGAGGATGTCCCGTGATGCTCCATCCTGTTCAAGGACAGCAGTAGGGCAGAGTTTCCTTACTGCCACGTGCAGTGTTCTGAGAGACCAGTGCTGTACGTCTGCTCTGCCAGCCCAGGCTCTTTGGCTCTGGCTCTAAGCAGCACCCAGCACTTCAGGAGGATGGCAGAGAAGGCTTAACAAGCATCCATGGAAGATTGCAGCCCTAGGGCAATTTCTGATCTAATATTTGGCTTAAGCCTTGAGCGAGGTGTTTTAGATTTGTTCCAATACTCTCTTTAAGCAGTCCAGCACTGGGAGAACTGTAGCTGTTTAGTATATGTATTCAGTACTTATATTAATATTTTCTTCTGTTTTGCATTTTTATTTGACTTTTCAATTCCCTAGACTGTGAGGAAGTGGAATGTTGAATAATTACCTGCTCCTTAATAAATTAGTGTGCAAAGGCAACTGGTGCTATGCATCAACTTAAACTGCTGTCTGTTAAAGTTGCATTAATGTGTATAAATAATATATATCTTTGTGGAGGAAGTGCTTTGTCTTTCTAATGAACAGTTGCCTGATTGGAAAGGCTGAAAGAATGTATACCCTGGGCAGAAAGGTTGTTTTACATGTGCCTGGATTATTAAAATGGATTTGTGATCCTGAAACAGCAACTAGGAAAGATCTTGTTTAGCAGAATATGCTAAAGAACTTCAAAAGACATTGTGAGAAATCAGGTAGCAGGTGACTTTGTGATTTAGGGACTGGTATCTCTTCCACCTCAGGAAAAGGCATCAGGATTTCCGTATCTTAGTTTTAAGGCATGATGCAAACTGCCATTAAGCATTCATTTGTTGCCTTATAGTAGGCAGCAAACATTTCACTGTGTGTTTTGGTTCATAAATGGCTTGAAGAGTAACCATGACAGCTGACTAATTAACAGCTAAACTAGGACAGCCCCACTTGCATGAATATAAAGATAAGTCACTTAATTATGACATTTGTTGAAAGCAAAAAAAAATTGACAGTTCTTTGTGCACAAGAAAAACCCCAAATTATTTTGCATATTCTTAGCATCCACAGCAGTTGCTCACTGATAGCAGGTGCTGCACAGACATTTCTGTCCTGCTGCAGAGCCTGTAAAAGAAATCTCTTGTGGCCACTTGGTCTTGGATGGGAAAAGGACTGGTGCTTAAGTAAACATTGGAAGCACTTCCAGTGTCCATATTTTTAACATTATGCTAACAGCCTGTCTGTTCCACAGATTATGTTATATTATAACATTACATAAAGGATGTGGACATGCAGCTGTGGACAATGTAGACTGTCCCAGGCCACACTTGGCATCTGTAAGCACAGAGCAAAACCTTTCCATGCCAGCTCTGAACGAATTGGCACAGACAAGAGAGCCAGTTAAACAAAGGGCAGGCAGAGAGAGAATTCAGGGAGAAGGAGCTTGTCCAGACAAGCCTGACATCTTCACGTGTACAGGAAAATACAAATTGTACTTGCATATTTTTCAGTTTGAGGTTGACCCAAAGTGACCTGGTGTGTGTTTGTGCTCTTGGATTTCTGGTGTAGCAGAGTCTGAATTCCTCACCATGGCTGAGATTCAGTCTGATTGTATACAAGTGCCTTTTTTTTCACATGCAGCTTTTGTCAATGATATGATTTTCTTCCTGTTCCCTCTGTCTCCTTTTGTCATTTAGCATAAGCAGGTTTAGTTGCAAGGAAAGGGAAGGAAAAGAGAACTTTGCTTTCCTTCCATCTCAGTGCAGCATTTCTGTCCTAAGCCTGCAAAACTAAGCATTAGGGAAGCAACTCCGTGGGGAAAACATTTCACTGGTTGGTTGTATGCTCACACTGCCAGTAACCAGAGCATGTAATGTACCTGTGGAATGAGCAGAAGCAGCATCCTGAGGCTCACGCCACTCTCCCTGAGAGCAGCAGCCTGGAGCAGAGCTCTTGGTGTCTGTCCCTGCTGGAAGATGGAAGAAGAGCAGCAGGGTCCCTGCAGGTGTGTGGGCAGTGGCTGCACTGATGCTGATGTCTGTTCCTCTTTTATCTCCCTGCTAGCTGAAGACTTGGAGCGTGGATGAGCTTCAGAAGAGGCTCTCTGCCCTGGACCCCATGATGGAGCAGGAGATTGAGGAGATTCGCCAGAAGTACCAATCCAAGCGGCAGCCGATCCTCGATGCCATCGAAGCCAAGAAGCGGCGGCAGCAGAACTTCTGAGCCATGGGTAGAACGTTCTTCCATCCTCAAACAATCAGCCCCTTGCTTTTATGACTACTGAACAGATTGATTTCTATTGAAATATGCTAGCAAAATAGAGGGCAATACTCCTGCTCATTTATTTTTCCATAGCACCTTTGTGAACTCAGGAATGCCATTACGTGGAAAATCCTGATTGTATGTTTTAATGATAGACTTATATTTAAAACATTATTCCAAAAGAGTTCTGTTACTGTTTTTAGGAGGATTGTTTTTAAACCAGAGGAACCAGATAGAAATAGGCTAATGAAAGTTGGCTCACTCTCTTTTCAGCTGAACTTTCAGGAGTCGCTTTTGGTTTAAGTTAATACAGATTGTTGTCTGTAACAGCTGATTTGTTTTTGGGATTTTTGTTTTTGTTTTCCTTTGTGAATGCACAGACTGCATTCAATTTCAAGCTGTTAACTGTTTCTACTGTTAAGGTACTGGTAAGTTTTAGGTCACTGAACAGAGCAGGTGAGAACATGTTCAAACTGTTCCAGCCTTTAGAAAGAAACTTAGATCTCAGTTTTTAAAAAGCCTGTAATAAGCCCCATGCCTTACACTGTGTGCTTTAAGCAAGTGTGATTTCTTCAAGACCTCAGTTTTGTCCTCATTTTGTGTACTTCCTGAATTTATACAAGTAGATAAAGCATGTTGTGCCTCCATAAGAAATGACATTCTGTAATTTAAAATCCACACCCACTTAGAACCAAAAGCCAGTCAGTGATCTGTTACCCCTTTGTCTGTCTGTTTGGAAATGTCCTTCAGGGAGACCCTGCTGAGAATGGAGTGCTGGGAAAAGGAAACAGTGTTTGAATGGGTGGAAGTTGTGTGAACCTCTCTCAGGAATTAGGTACTTTGGCTGTGTCTAAGAGGACTTACAAATCTCCACAGCTTGAAAAATATTTTATAGGCTTCATTTCAAACTTACATCTTTAGATGCTTGAATAAAAACTTGATTTCACAATCCTTCACATTTCTGCAAGGTTTGGCACATCAGGAGAGTTGAACTGAAAGTAAAGACTGTTGAATTAACAAAGATGTGCATTTATGGTGGTGGAGCAAAGGCAGAGTTGATCTGGATGAGAAGACAATTACCAATGTCCTGCTGGAAGAGGTTCAGTCTCTTCCAGTTCCTCTGGATGCTCTTGTGTTGTTTGTTTTTTTTTTAATTTCCCTGCCATCCCTGCCCAGCATAGCCCAGTCAGCCACAATGCCCCAAGCATGTACAATCGCTGTGAGGATGGTGCAATCAGCTCACATCAGAGTGGAGAGTAAAACAAAATCTGTTTGTAGGGCAGAGACTGAGCAATGCCTCTGCCCCGTGGGCTGTAACAGCAGAGCTGTGTAGTTTTAGGTGTTCCTCCCATATGATGGAATGTTTGGACAGAGCAAGTGTTTCTACCAATATATTTTTATTTTGCTCTGATAGAGGGAGCACATCGTGCTTCTGAACCAGGCCTTGGTACATCACCTAGATGATTAAACAGCAGTGTCTCCTGCATCAAATGCTGCTACAGAGGTGACGTGTTTGTTTCATGTTTCTGTTTGGTCTTGTTTCCCCGCTGGAGCAGGCTTTTGGCTACTGCTCACAGTTCTGCTCCACGGCTGTGAAAGGAACCAAGCCATTCTTACCCTCTGCAGGGCTCCGTGCACCAGTTTGTCTCAGTTTGATAATGCAGTGGGATCCCAGCTATCCCTAAGGGAGGCAGTAGCAGTGTGTGGTGGGTGCTGCAGGAGGAGCACATCCTGGGATAACCAGCAATCTGATAGCCTCAGCTATTGGGAAACACCAGGGCTCATAGTGTGCTCATCTGGAATCTGTGCAATAGGCTTTGCCTTAACCGTGTCTCGATGATGAGCAGTTTTCATGAGCATCCTTGGCATCAAAGAAACTCCACCAGCTGAGGAGGGAGTTCTCTGGTCAGTGTTGGATCTTGTGTTTGTCACTTGGGTGGATCTGGCCCAGCACCTCTGGTGTGACAGACACAGAGATCTGTGACGTGGTAAATGTGCACTGCCTGCGTGTGGCGTGGGTCAAGCCTGATCTGCTGGAAGGAGTTTTTCCTCTGCACTGTGTAGGTAACTTTGTAGGGATCAGAGGGCATTAGAAACCCCAAGTTTTAGGTGAAACACCACGGGGTGGTGTCTATTTACAGAATATGCAACCTGTGACTGCTGTAACTGAATGTAAGCACTCTTGAAATACTCTGCTTTGCTGACGTGATTGTCTTAAAATATAGCAAATGAACCAAAATAACTGTAACTGGTCCAATGGCTTAACTGTCTTTGAACCTTTCTTAAATGCTTGCAGTAGGTGAGACTTAATGATGTTTCTTGCACTTGGAGCTGTAATGCAGAGGAATTATTTTCTCCTTCACTGATTTTCAATTTGTTGGAGAAAATATTTCCCTTTTTGGTCTCTTTGTAGAATGTCTGGGAGCACAGTACCTGTTCATTTCTCAAAGTTCTCCAAGATAAGACCAAGGCTGGTACCATAAGGGAAGGATATTTTGACAAAGTTTTCAGCAAAAAACTTGCTTAGTTGTGAAGCTGCATCCATGTGCTCCTTGGGTCCATCTGCATTGTGGAAAGGGTTCTGGACAAATCATTCTCTTTGCTTCTGAAACCCAGAGATACTGATGGTGTCGGTCATGTGAGACTTACAAATGTGAAGTTTGTAGCTTTAACTTTTTTTGTAACAAAGAAATTAGCAACACTGGCATAAACTGCTGACTTGAAATGCTGTTTTTTAAGATCTGGCTGTTTGTATATAATAGTGTTGGGTCTTTAGTTTGTATATGTATGAAACAGTAACTTTTATTGCATTCCTTTCAGTTTGATACAGGAGATTTTGTTTGATCTTTCTCAAATACCTTGCCTTATTTGTTCAAAGGGGCAAATAAACTGTCCCTACCTGTTAGCATCAGTGTCATGACTCATACTTTTGCATTAAAATACTTTGGGGTGTTACTGTTGATCAGGACACATTTTAACATGGTGTACCCTCTAGTCAGCCAATGTTATGCAACATTCTGGAGGAGAATGCAAGCTTTCAGGAGCACAGGCAGTGAACATGTCAGACACGCATTTTAAAACATTACTAATTCTGCAGCTCATGGGGAGATTGCTTGAGCAGAGGGGCAGCTCCGTGTGCTGGCAGCTCTGTGGGGGTTCAGGAGGTGATGCTCAGGCAGTTCCAACAGTGAGGAACGCGGGCAGCCCTGCCTGGAGCTCCAGTTGCACAGGAGGATGTTTGCCCCACAGCAGATGGGGATGCCAAGCTCTGCTGTAGGTCCTTGCTGTCTCTGCAGCAACTTCCCTGAGCCTGCAGGCAGCTTTGGGGCTAGGTATAACAATTTATCCACCTTCCTACACAACAGGTGAAGCTAGAGGCTCGCTCCTAATTCTGGCTCACTTGCTGCACTTTGAGCTTTCTAGCTCAGAAAAAGATGAAGCTGACAGTGAGTGGGTGCTGCCTTCCAATGGTGAACTGTTGGCTTCGATGTGGTTTCCCTGAGCAGTTACTAAATCTGTCCTGGAGGGATGACTAACTGGAGCAGAGACAGAATTCATTCAGGAGTCAGCTTTGGTTAGCAATTCCGGAAGAAACAAAATAGATCTGAGCTTTTAAATGTTGGAAAGGAGCATGGAAATCAAAGGGAGGGAGGCTGCCGGCTTTTCTAGTAACTGGGAAAGCCTGGAGCTCTCACATATTCTCAGCAACATTACCAGGATATTGTGGAACCCCAGACCAAAGGGAGGGAGGGTTGTGCAGCCATACCAGGGAGTGTTTGTGTGCACTCCCTCCCTGCTGGCAGCTCTGCACCTGCTGCACAAACTTCTGCATGTCACTAACAAACCCAACAACAGGTACCTATGAGCCAGGACTGATGTTTAACCTTGGTTTTCTCCCCCATAAGGGAAAAAGACAGCTGTCCACTAAGCCCATAGCACCAGCAGTTTTTAATAATTGTTAGCACTAAGGTACAGGGGCTGCTGTGCCAGTGTCCTTTTTGCCCAGCCACTCATTTCCTACACTCTGATTTTGTACCATTTCCTGCTGTCCACAGGCCAGGAGAGTCTGAGCTTGGATAAATGCTTTGAGTGTTGGCTGACAGCCCTGCCTCGAGAGTTGACAATTCTTCATTTCGCTAATCACTCTGGCAAAATTTTGAAAAGTCAGACCAGGAAATACCCATCAGCTCTTTCCAGACTGAAAGTTAATTGCTCTTTAATTTAAGAGCCCAGGAAGAAAGCCAATGTGTTTAAAAACTTCAAAACAATTTAATTCCATCTACGAAGGACTGTCCTGCTCCCCTCTAGGCTGTTGCTGTCCAAATCAATGCAGTGCTGGACATGGAGGGAGCCCAGAGTCCCTCAGTCCCATCCTGAGTGGTCACAGCAGCCTCTTGCAGACCTGTCTGTGCACAGTCAGCAGATAACTGAGCTGTAGGGTGCATTTTCCTCAGCTCAGGGGACTCACAAGCTCTGGAGCTTCATTCCTTCACCACAGAGAGCATGATCTTGAAAGAAACCTTGGGCAGTTTTTCCCACTC
This sequence comes from Vireo altiloquus, assembly GCA_013396875.1. NCBI lineage: Eukaryota > Metazoa > Chordata > Aves > Passeriformes > Vireonidae > Vireo > Vireo altiloquus. The sequence continues at coordinate 50,237 of VZRF01011800.1, forward strand.
TGCTGTTCTCGCCAGACTCGAGGTCTGGATGTGAACATGCATTGCTGGTGCTGTGCCTCCCTGCATGCCTGACCCGTGGGTTTTATTCCCTGAAATGGTGTGACCTGTCTAGGCATATTTGGCTAATTTAGTTCCATGCCTTCAAGGCTGCTCATTTCTCAGATGGTTAGAATGGAAGTCTTGATTTTCTGTTTACTACAACTAAGTTAACAGCCTGGGTTCAGATAAGGGCTAAAGTAAACCCATAAGTACATGCAGATGTTGGGGCTGTCTCACTACAAGGCAAAAGTGGTTTAGCATTATTTTATAAAAGAAAAAGAAAAATTGAATTACTGCACTGTTTGTCTTTACTGATCTCCTTACATAGTTCAGCAAATAGAAGTAACACTGATTTAACATGTCAAGCAGTGTGCTCAAGCAGTGAGATCTGATTTTTGCTGAGGTCAGCAGGGCTGTAGGAATCTGAGAGCAGGAGGGATCCCAGAAACACTGCCAGTGAGGAGTCTTTCCTTCCTGCAGATAAAGCCCTTTAAAATCTCCTGGTTTTCTGATTACCAGCGGAGTGCACAGACCATGCTCAGGGTAGTCATGGATCTGAAAGTTGGCGAAGGAAAAGAAGTTTTAAACAAAGGTAGTGAAGTTTACTTTGTCTCTTTGAGCAGAGTTGTCTAATTCTCAGCTGCATTAAATAGCTTAATAAGGTCACTCCTTAATCACCATTCCCCGGAGGCAAGAGAGTCGTGCTTTAGTCAATCATTTTCTGCATGTGGAAAGCAGCTTTGTAGGAATAACCTGATAAAGTGTGTAATTGATTTACCCACTGTATCAGATGAAAATGCAGCCACTCAGGAAAACTGATTAGGGATTAGCAAAAGAACATGAGTTTTCTGCTTGCCTTAGAAATAGTAAGGCAGGCCCGTCCTGGCAGCGCGGTGCTGCACAGCCGTGTCTCGCTGGGGAGCGTGGGCTGTGCTCACCCACTCTGCTGCTGGGCACCTTCCTGCTCTTCCCTGCTCTGCACAGCTCGAGCTCGGCAAGATCTGCCTGCACAGCAGTGGGAGGATTTTCCTGGTGCAGTTACTCAGAGCCATACAAATCCTAATGTCTTCACAGAGAGCAGGAGGCTAAAAAAAGAAAACATCTTTCGTGGCTTTCCCAAACCCGAGCTTGGAGCTCTCGTGCACCAGCCCCCTCCGAGGTGCCTTTGCGATGTGGCAGAGGGGCTCACAGGAGATCCTGCCTTGCTTATAGCCCCCAGGGTGGGGGAGCTTTTGCCTTGGAATGATCAGCAGCATGTGGATTTTAATTTTTTTTTAGTGGAAAAGCTCTCAAAGGAATGAAGATTAAACTCTGTTTTTATCCCTGATTCCTATCACACCCAGCAGAGGAATGTGCCTGCTGCGTCCTGCCCTCCCCAGCCAGTCCCTGCAGTGCAACAGCCTGGAGACACCCCCCTCATTTCAGAGCATCAGAGAGGCCACATCAGAATTCCCTCCCTCCCAGCTGCAGTGCCTGGCTCCCTGTGTGGCTTTTCCCAGACCCCACCAGCTCCAGCCCTTTCCTTCACACCCTGTGAATGCCTCGTTCATTGAGTTCAGGAAGGTCGGTTATCCAAACTGCTCCAGCCAGGATGACATCACAGTGGTCCAGGCATGAGGACCAGCTGTCTGCACACCGTCCAGAGCAGGGATGAGGTGGGAACTCTGCTGTGCTCCAGCTGGGGCTGGCCAACAGGGACCTGCAGAGCTGTGGGAGCAGCTCGGCTGCTCCTGCTTACCTCGACCCAGCCCTGGCTCAGCCCGTGGGCTGCACAAGCACATCCAGCTGCCATGAAACAGAAACCAGCATCCACAGCAGATCACCGAGGTCTTTAATAAAATATACAGTATGCATCCCATGCATAGATAGAAAATTAATTTACATGCTCCTAATTATTTGCATAATGCTTTTTCATTAATAGATGTAATTTACTCTTCACATTTGAATACATTTTGCTACTGGAATATTTATGTTGAGAAGGGGAAACTCCTTCCTGTATTCAAGTAACAGTGCAGCAGGAGCTGGTCAGAGCAGAGCTCTCCAGTCCCAGCTCCCAGCAGGAATGAGCGTGGAGCAGACCATGAACCGTCAGTAGTGGAAGACTTGATGTTGCCAGAAGCGTGAGCACCCTCCCATCCCACACCACTGTTCCTTGGGGACCCTTGCTGAGTCCCACTGGGTTTGGAAAGGCTGGACTTGCACCGGTGTTGGTTTGGCTTTCCTTGCCCGTGACCAGCAGATCGCTACAGGCGGAGCCAGCACTGGTACCAGCAGCTGTGCTGAAACCCAGCCAGGACAACCAGCAGCAAGCACCACAATCCAGGTACCTGGGGTCGTCCTGCAGCCATCAACATGTGTTTGAGGTGATTGGGGATTGCAGGATGCACATTTCTCCTGCTCGGAACAGGCATTGCTGGGTGCACTCCTCTGTGTGCAATGGAGCTGCACAATTTCCAAACAGAGAACGGGGGCCGGGGGGTACAAGGAAAAGCTCTGTAGGGAATTAATGCTGTGCTGGGAGCAGCCCTGAAAGTGCTCAGGTGGGCTGGGGGGCCAGGCAGGAAGGGGGTTTGGTGTTCCAGGCCGACCTCCCTGCCCAGCTGTGAGGTGCTCAGGGGCTGCGGTGACAAGGGGCAGTGCAAGGTTCCCTCTGCTCCACTCTCCCCCTACAGAGGGAAGGTGAGTGCAGTGGCACCTGCAGAACTCAGCTCCCTGTGGGGATGTCTGGGGCAGTGTGACCCCCTCCTTACAGCCTGCCTAGCCCGGAGACAGGGAGGGAAGAGGCAGAATTAAGCCAGGCTGGGGGCTGTGGCAAGGGAGACCAGGGCTTGGGGGACAGCCCCACTGGGATTGGCTCCTCAGGTCCCCCAGCTTGATTCCCTCCGACTGTTGCTGCCTCAGAGGATGGTGTTCCTTCTGCCTGGTCATCCCTGGCTGGTGTCCCTCCCCCAGGCATGGGCAGTGCTCCCAGCTGTGCCACACTCCCAGCACAGCCCCAGCCTCAGATCCATGGAGGTCCCAGCAGTGGCAGTGCAGGAGAGCAGGTAAATCCTGGCTGCAATGGAAAGGTGAGGTTCAGTCGGTCCCACTGCAGGGACTGGGGACCATGGGGCTCCCCATGAGCTGGACACTACCTCTCCTCCCATACAGCCTCACTCCCGGGCCCCTTTCCTTTATGGCAGGGGAGGGGGGGCAGTTGAGCCTTTTGAGGCTCTTTCCTGGAGTAGGACAAGGCTGGGGCTGGAGGCTGGGGTTGTTGACCTGCCACAGGATCTGTAAAGGCTGCCAGCCTGGTTGAGGGCTGCCTCACCCTTGAGCTATTTAACTGCACCCTGGACAACACAAAACCTCAGGGCAGGGGAAAATCCCACTCCATACATCTCGGGCTGTGCGTGATCAGGGGTCACTTGTATTTCTTATTTTTTGCCTCCCTTTCTGGCATGGGCTTACCCAGCACCACAACCTCCCTTAGTAGCCACGGGTGAGCAGGGTGAAGGCTGAGACACGTCCAGGCAGGCACAGGGTCTGGAAGCAGCCAGCACCCACTGGGCATCTCCTCCAAGCCCTCCTGTCCTTCGCAGGGCTGGGACGATGCCGGCCGCGGCTCCTCCGCCGTGTCCCAGTGCCGTGCTCCCCGTGAGCAGGCAGGTCCCACGTGCCCCAGGGCCGCAGTGCCAGGGGTCAGGGGCTGGGGTGGGTGCCGGGGGTCAGACCACGGCGGTCGGGGCTGCCCCTGTCCAGGGAGGTCTCGCTCAGAGCCTCCGAGTCTCGGTCGCGGCTGGAGATGCTCCCCACCTCCTCGGGGTCCTTCTTCCCGCTGTTCCTCACGGCCGCCTCCAGCGCCTTCTGCTTGCGGTAGAAGTGGGAGAACTTGTTGAAGATGATGGTGATAGGCAGTGCCACGACCAGGATGCCCCCCAGGATGCAGCCTGAGGCCGCCAGCTTCCCCGCCACGGTGACGGGCACCACGTCGCCATAGCCCACGGTGGTCATGCTGACCGTGCCCCACCACCAGCACGCTGGGATGGTGTCGAAGCCAACATCTTCCTCCTTCTCAGCAGTGTAGGCCACTCCAGAGAAGACAGAGACCCCCACGGCCAGGTAGAGCAGCAGGATCCCCACCTCCCGGTAGCTGTGCTGGAAGGTAAAGCAGAGCGTTGGTCAGCGGGGGCCACCACACCCAGCACGGCCAGGCCACAGAGATCCCACAGTGCCAACACAGCCCTGCAGACTCCCTGCACGCCTCCATCAGGGATCTCAGTGCCCCTGTCCACCTCTGCTGTGGGATGTCCTGCTCCAGGGATGGGCTGGGAGGGGTGGGGAGTGCAAGGGTGACCCACATCTGGAGTAATCGTTCCTTGCACCCACAGCTGCCTCTCTGCACTCACCAGCCTGCAGGTGCTGGGAGGGAAGACAGATCTGTGCTCCCCAGCCAGGGATCCCCAGCAGAGGCTGCTCCCCTGCCTCCAGCACTCACTCTGGCCTGATCTCAGCTAAAAATATTTAGCACATTTTCCTTTTGTCTTGGCAGGTCCCCAGAAACCACCTAATAGGCAGCCACTAAAAGAAGCAATTTGTACCTTCCTCAGTCGCTGGCACAGATGTGGCCTCTGCTGCAGGCTCAGCTCAGCTCTTACCCAGGTCTCAGCCCAGGCTCCCTGGGGACCTGAGTCCCGGGGTACCTCCTGCACCCCAACACCAATGAGCCTCAGCATCCATGAAACCCTTTGTTACACATGTGTAGAAACTCCTGTTTCTAAGATAATTACATTACCTTCAGGCTTTGCTGCTCCTCCATCAGAGAATCCAAGTAAACATCAGAGCTGACACAAAACCAAACATCCCTGGTCATCAGGGCAGTCCAGGGATCCATCCAGTGTCAGCATGGGCTGGTCTTAGCACAAAACAAACCCCAGCTTGATGAGATACAGCCCAAGGGGTCTGGGAGCCTTGATGGGAATAGAGCCATGGGACACCCAACTCTGATGGCAGAGGTGTGCAATGCTCCTTGAAGAAGCCATCGTTTCTCTGGTTTCAACCTAAAACCTTTGTGCTGCAATCTTCCTTTGTATATTCCTAATATTTGAACAAAGTATAAACCTGTGCCAGAAGCCCAGGGGGAAAAGGCAGCGAATCATGCCGGGAAGGGACTGCCAGGGAGACAGAGTGCCACCACCATCCTCCCAGCAGGGCTTGTCCAACCACTTTTTGACTGCCACAAGTGAATTTTTTGGATGTTTCTGCCCACTGACCTGCCAGCTTGTTCTTCATCTTTCGGGGAAAGGAAAGCAGAGCTTTGATCGTGGGCATTTTTTCCCAGTCACCTGACAAGCAGAGAATGCTTTATTGAAGACCATGTAATGGCTAAAGCAAACAGCAGCACGCGTGGGAAAAGGCTTCTGTGGTCAGGATGAGACTTTAAGGAGGTGGATTCATAGCAGGGAGCGAGGAGACTTTGCTTAGACAGCTGGCAAAAGCTGCTCAGCTAATGCCAGTACAAACAACCTCCTCTTCCTCCCCTTCCTCCTCCTTCTCCTCCCTCACTTGTGGCTGCAATGCCCTATAGCAGCACCAAGGGAGGAGGACAAACAGCTCAGAGCCAAGGATGTATGACTTGGCCAAGACCTGCTCCTGGCTGGAAGTTAAGAGCAGGTCTGTATGTCCCAGCTGGGGACCAGCAGCACCGAATAACCTCATACATTTTTAAAGAGTATCTGTTGTGGCCCTAGGATGTGTTGGAGGTGGAAGGCAGAGGGAAAGTCAGGCAGCTCGATAGCTCCTGCTGCTTCAATTTACAAGCAGGGTCAGGGTTTGCAGCACAGGGAAGGCTCCAAGAATCTCCCAGCTGATCTCCAGGCACTGGCTGCCACCTATTTGCAGCTATTTATCTGCAAAACTTCTGGTTTGCTCATTGATGGAGGGGGAAGCTGGAGCTGCAGCTGGGGCTTGGCTGGGATGCAGTTTAAGCCATGGTTTGAGTGGGATGCAGGCTTAGCCAGAGTTCAGATGGAATGCAGGATCAGCAGGGATGCAGTTTTACCCAGGGTTTGAGGGGGATGCAGTTTTAACCAGGGTTTGGGTGGCAAGCAGCCAGCCTTGGGGGAGGCAATGCTAGGTAATAAAAGACTCCAGCAAAAAGCCCTCCAAGCAGCAGTCTCTCAGGTTCATGCCAAATGCACATCTTTCCTCCAGTACAGCAGAAGACAGTAGGAATGGAAGAGCCCAGTTTGGGTCTTGCCAGAAATACCAGTGTGGAGACCGAGCAAAGATGGCTTGTGATAGCAGCAGCAGGGTGATGTGCACTTCAACCTCTTTGCATATTTAGGCCCCTGGGGGGACAGACAGCAGCTCCTGAAGATCCCAGGGACCAACATCTATCGACTGCCTGTGGGAGAGGGGCTCCAAACCTGCACCCGCAGTGCTGCGATAGCAGTAATGGATGTCGGGCATGGCGGGGAGGAAGAGCAGAGACGTGTAGGAAGCCTCTCCTCAAATTAAACACGCCATGGATCAGGCCCCAAGCGATCTGAGCACTGTTCAGGGTTTATGATGCACAAGTGGCAGAATCCCCTCTGCTAGCACTTTGGTGGCAGGGGAACCATCACTCAGCTTGCCAGAGCCGTCGCTCCTGCTTCCTGGCTGCTAACAGCCTTCGCTGCTCTGCTCCTGCTTTCTGCTCGCGCAATAGGAAGTAAATTATGATTAACAAGACGTCGTAATTTATGTGCCCACTAAATCACAACGCCAAGCTGCTGCATCAGATTTGTGTCTTTGCTCATCCCCATTTAGAGCTGGCTACGGAGTCCCCAGGAAGGGGCACTTTCCAGCACGTCACTGGGTGAATCAGCCGCTCGTCAGAAGCCAGAGCCAGGACTCTGCCTGCTCCCCGGATCTCGTTTGCTGCTTAGTAATGTGCACACGAGTCCAGCAGTGCCTGCTCTGCTGAAAGGTGGTGTTCATGCTCAGATGGAGCACCGACAGGACTCGGGGAGCCCTTTCCACATGTGCAAGTTTACTTAAATTTCACCAGCAGTGTTGCCTGGGTTTGTCACTTGTCAGTGATCTTTCAAGGCGAGTGTTTAGAAGTATGATGCAGGTAGGGCTTCAGGCATCTTCATTTCAAACAACCCTCCCTCGACTCTGTTTCAGCAGGTTTTGAGGATGCCAGGAATGTTTTGATGCTCTGTGGGCTCTGCAGGATTAGTTCTGGGCAGGGCTGATCCTGCTTCACAGCAGAAGCTGGCAGAAGACCTTTTCTGCTGCCCATCCTCAACCCCATTCACACTCAGTGGTTGCTTTTCTCCATGACTCAGCCACAGGAATGGGTCCAACCCCAGCAGTGGAGTCCTGCTGATGCCAGTACACCCCATGCCAGCCCTGTCACTGCTGCAGCAGCAAAAACAGGGTGTCCCCAGCTACTCATCCCTGTGATGGCCCTTTAGAGGGAGCAGCACGAGGAGCTGCAGCTCCCTCCCATGCCAGGCACTGAGTGGGAGGAGGGTGTCCCTTTGGTTGAATTTCAGGCTCTGTTACAAAGATTGCTTCCTTGGCCATTTGTTTGATACACCAGTTGTTTGAAGGGGGGAAAGCACAGGGATATTTGCACAAGCAACACTTGAGAAAACAGTCTTCTGTTTTGAACATGGGGCCCACCCAGGGGTAGAGATGAGGTGTTTGCCCTGCTGATCATGCCCCATGCCCAGCATGAGCCCCATGCATGGAGGGGCATTGAGGAAATGTGTCACTCTGAGTCACAGCAGGCTCAAGGATCAGATTTAGGATTCCTATTGATACAGCCACCAAGAACAAAGGACAATTAAAGGTCGAGTTTAATTGGCCTCTGCACCGGGCTGGATTTTCTGTGTAAGCACAGGAGGTGAATTTCCTTCTCCCCAGATTCAGGAACATGGCCCTCAGCAGAAGGGGGATGGAGGGGAGAGATGGTGGGGTTGGGCAGAACCACACCGGGTGTGGAGGCTGGTCCTGCTTCACCACTGAGCTGCAGTGATGGAGATCAGGGATGGTGAGGATTGCATGACAGATTTCAAGTTGTCCTTGGTCTGTCTGAAGAGGCCAGGGTGCTGTGGGTGGGAGTCTGGAGAAACACAGCCTTGGGGCACGTTATGGGGGATGTGGACCCTCTCACCAAACCTGCAGGGATGCTGCTTCTGGGCATACCTGAACCCTGGTCCTCCACTCAGTCAGCATTTCCTCCTCCAGACCTTCCTCCTGAGCACCATGTGGTCCTGGGACCAGCTTCCCCCAGCCCTGCATGCCGAGTTTTCCATCACACTGAGGGGCAGCTGCTGGTAACCCAGGCTCTGCTGGGGGTACAGATCCTGCCTGGGGCTGGTTGTCCCAGGCCATGCAGCTCACCCTTTGCTTTTCTATTGCTGCTTTGTGCCAGTCCCGACCTCACTGTATCCTGAAGCATTCAAGTGCCAGCCCAGCTGGACCAGGATTTCTATGTTTCCCTAAATGGCCAGGCACCAGGGGTTGGACACTGGCCTCTGGTCAGATGGCATCATGCCCTTAGGAGGTTTCCCCTTTCCCCAGACTGGGGACAGGAGCAGCCCTGAGCCATGCACACTGATGCTGCACACCCAGCAGCTTCTGGCTGGCCTGCTACCTGCTCAGCAGGTCACTCTCAGCCCAGCTAGGCACTGACTCACTTCTGGTGGGACATCCCCATCCACCCATGCGTGGCTGAGTCCAGTGCTGTGCAACGAGGCTTTCATACCACAGTGGGATGGCCGAGACCTGGGAAGCACCAGTGCTGCACGAAGCAAAATGGGGTGGATTGGTGTTTGTGCCGTGTGTGTACAGAGCACTCATGCAGGGTGCTCCTCACACTTGTTTGCTTTAGCAGACACACCAACAGCCCAACCCACCACCCCAAGCAAGCTTGCCAGGCACCACTCAGAGCTGGGACCTTACTGCAAACAGGGACTTCCACATCCCCTAGCCATGCCCGGGGTCTTCTTCTTGCCCAGAGACTAAAGGAGTAGATAAGGAGATAGAGAGCCCATTTACCTTCAAGGTGGCCCCCAGTGACCTCAGTCCCGTGGAGTGCCGAGCCAGCTTCAGCACCCGGAATATCCTCATGAGCCGAAACACCTGCACGACCTTGCCCAGGTTGCCCAGCTCCGAGTCACTGCCCATGGTCACGTCCACCAGGAGGGTGAAGTAGAAGGGCAACACCGAGACAATGTCAATCAGGTTCAGCGGGTGCGTGAAGAACTTCCTGGGGTTGGGCGAGAGCAGGAGGCGAGAGGATACTTCAAAGGTGAACCAGGAGATGCAGAAATACTCCAGCTTGTGCAGGATGGGTTCGTCGAGCACGTTGCCATTCTCATCCACCTCCTGGTACTCGGGCATGCTGTGGATGCACATGGTGGCTATGGACACCAGCACCACGCTGATGGACACGAAGCTGAAGAGTTTGCTGGGGATGGAGTAGCCGGGGTTCTCCATGGTGAGCCAGAGCCGCTTGCGCACGTTGCCGCAGCGCAGGGTGCTGTAGCGCAGCAGGTCGTGGTTGATGTCAGAGATCTCATCGGGGGATGTGTCCACGCTGCTCACCTCACTCTCCTCATCCCAGTTGTGGTGCCGGCTCTCCAGCTTGCGCTCGTGGTAGCGGTAGCTGCAGCAGGAGTCCAGGAAGAATTCATTGATGCCCCAGTACTCGATCTCCTGGCAGAAGGAGAAGACGCACAGCTCCTCCATGACGTGCAGCTTCCCCGTCTGGTAGAAGTGGAGGACGTAGAGGAAGAATCCGGGGTTTCGGTCGAAGTAGAACTCCCTGGCGCTCACGTCGTAGTCATCGCAGAGCTGCAGGATGGACTCCTCGGAGTCGCAGGAGAGCAGCCGGCCCAGGCGGGTGTCGGGGAACTTGGAGAGGGCGCTGGAGCTGAGCCGCCTCCTCAGACCCCCCACGTTGATGTTGATAACGTCCTCCTCAAAACTGGGACCCCAGTAATTTAAGGTCTTGTTGACCATGATCAGCAGAGCAGGAGCGGGTTCCACCTGTGGATGAGACAGCGGGGCTGGAGGGGACGCAGTGCTCCCCCAGGTCTGGGTGCTCCCGGGGGAGGGTGGCCAGAAGCACCCTAGGAAGTGAGGAGGGATGTTTGCATTTTGAAAAGTGAAGACCAAGGAGAGAGAAGGGGAGAGAAAGAGCTTTAGACAGTTGTTCTTCTGTGGTATGGAAGCTAAAATAAGAAAAGCCAATGATTTTTCCAGGTGAAACTTTTCCTTGCTTTTTTACCTCCTAAAGTTTCTCCCTTTTCAGGTTGTTATTGGCCTAAGGAAGGCAGTTTAATGCACCTCCAGCACCTCATCCATGGGGCTCTCCTTCTTCAAACAGGTAATTAGTCACTGAAGGGAGGATTTATTCCCCAAAACTCTCCCGGAGGAAAAATTAGATCTCATCAAATCACCACTGCTGCGATTCTGCCAAAGTGCTTTGTAGCCCCACTACCTGTGCTGCTAATTAGGCCTGGACAAAAAGTCCTTAGATGGTGCAATCATTCCAGCAGCACAGGCAGTTTTGCCAAAATCAAACTATTGTCACAGAAGGTGTCAGTTTTAGGGAGAATTTGAGAGGAAGAAGTGTCAAAACAATTAGTCTGCCTGTTTTGTTTCCTCTTGTGTGTTTGCCATGTAAAATATTAAGATTATTTTGATATTGTTGAAACATAACAAAAACATGATTCAGAATCATTGATGACTGAATAAAATCTGTATGTCGATGGGGAAATAAAAAGACAGAGTTTTGATTTCCACTGTGTTTTGGGAATTTATAAGTTTCAGGGAGCTGGGCTTTTTCATGCAATAGAAATTCTATTTTCTGATGTGAAACAGTTAAAGCATCAAAAAAGAGAAGCATTCCCACACCTTCAGATGCATTTACCTGTCTTGACCAGAAACTGAGAGCAAAAAGGCAGATAAAAAGGGTTGTGATCTTTAAGCACCACCTTCAAATCAGATTTTTTCCACCTACCTTATTCATCAAAACAACCAGGGGACACACGAAACAGCCCTGTAGTGATGTGATCCCCCTGCTCCTGGCACAGACTGGTGGGGTTTGAGGGACAATGCTTTGCTCTTTTGGTCAAGGAATTACATTTTTTCCCCTCTTGTTTCACCCACAGAATTTTCCGAGCTTTTAGGGGCCACGAGCACAGAGGGCACAGACAGGCAGCAAGAGCTGAGGGAAAAAGGGCTGCAGCCCCTGCAGCAACGCTGAGGTGCCAGCACACCCCACACAGGACAGCTTGGTCCCACAGCATCCACCGAGGGCCAAGGCCATGTCAGCGACTCAAGGTGGGTCCCTTCACCCAGGGGAGTCCCACGGACCCCACTGCAGCCCTTTGTTGCTCAGCAGCCATCTCACTGGGTTTATGGGGCAAACACCAGACCTCTACCTGCTTTCCAGAGTCTGAGAAATTCAGTGTAAAAGGTTTGGCAGACTGGGAGGGACCGGAGGTACACAGTCACATCTAAATCTGGAGGTCAGAGCAGAGCTGCAGAGGAACAGGTAATGGAGCCATGGTAAAATCCTGGAGGTGTTTTTAAGCTGAGCAGGGCTGGGGGTGCAGGAAATGATTTGTGTGAAACAGCCTGGCAAAGGCATCTGAGAACTCCACTGCATCTCCCGGCCAGGGCTCCTTAAAGACACAGCTTTGCACCACAACCAGCACTCCCATTACACCACGTCTGGAGGAGGCAACCGGCTCGTGATAAATCTCAGAGCTTAATGGACTCATTGTCTTGCCTTTCAAAGGGGAGGAAAGAAGGAGAAGGATCCATTTTTTTAATGCTGAAGCCAAAAGTAAGGGAGAAGAAGGGGTGTAAACACTTCTTTTCAGGGATAAATTGGAATTTCAGTGACAGATGAGCTTTTCCAGAGAAGACATCACACAGCCCATCTGTGGGGTAGGGATGACTAATCCAGGTTCCTTCCAGAAGGATGCTCATGCATTCAGGCTATAAGCACACACACAGACGGGGGGCTCTGGAGGTGCATCTGTGGGATCCAACTTATCCCAAAATCAGCCTCAGACTCTGTCTGCATCCTCCCTATAGAACACCCTCTCTGAAAGGTCAGGCCAAATTCCACCAAAATCAAAGCCAAGGTGGTTTGGGGGCTGTCCTGGGCACAGGACAGCCCAGGATGGTAGGACAAGCCTGAAGCATTGCTCCAGCTCAGCCAGACCATCCCCAGTGCACAGCTGTGGCTCTGGGTGAGATGTGCCAAATCATGAAAGCCAGAAGGGAGATGGCTCCTACCTCTCTCCCAGCTCAAAATAAAAAGGTGAGTGTCAGGACCCTGCAAGCTTTGTACCCCAGGGAAATCCCCCCATCCCTCTCCTGCAATAGAAGCAGAGCGTGAAGAAGGGTCACGAAGTGCCAGAGACTTTCCTTTCTGATGTTCGCTTCTGAATAGACCAAATTATTTCTGCCCACATACAGCTTTCATCTAGGAGTCTAAAGCAGCAATTAATAGTTTTATAACTCTCTTGCCTATTTGTTTCACGAAAAGCTAAGCTCAGCTTTAGAACAAAACTGGGCTTTGAACCAGGACCCAGAGTGATCTCCCCTGTTGGACCATCAAAGCATGCACCCCATTCCCATTTGCAGGGGTATCAGCTGGGAAACAGAAGCTTATGTTGGGAAGCTTGGGTGATTTTGTTTAAATGCATGATGGACGGAGAATACAAATGTGTCTGTCTGGGATAAAGTGAATTTGCAAAATTTTCCTTTAGTTGACCCAAAATTTCCATGAATAATTGGAAAAGGGGAACAGATAAAGCCAGTCTCTTTCTGATAGATGTTGAAATATATTGTAAGCTATTTTGAGACAACCGTCAGAATTACACAAGCCCAGTGTGAGCTGGGTGTTGGGCGCTCAAATTAATATCTATCTTGTGGAGAAAAAAAATCCTGATATATGCATTTATGACAGTAAAAATAAAATATAAAACAGATCAAGCATGTCTATAAGAAATGCTAGAAGAGTTTCCCCTGACAACATATTTTTTTTCTCAAAGGCTTTCAGATGGAAGTTATGTATATTTATTCTACCTGGAACTCAAGGGAGTGGGAAGGAAGGTGCTAATAGACATTCAAGTGAGGATGCAGCAAGTGCAGGGAGCATTGCACACAGGGTCTTTTCCAACCAGGTACAATGGATTTAGATTAACAGTCCAAATAAAAAACCCTGTACTTACAGCTCAGCGAGGCTTCCCAGCTGAGTGGCTTGTCTCAAAGGAGCCATTAGAAATGCGTAGAGGAGGAGGAATCTCTTATCCTTTGCCTGTGGCCTAGACCTAAATGCCCTGTCACCCGGGGCTTCTGGCCGTACACGTTCCAGGTGTGCAGGGGTGGTGGCTGCAAATCACTGAGGAGATCCTGTGCGGGATATCCATGGGACTGGGGTAGGACTGGTGGTCCTCTGCTGAGTACCTGAGGGGACCAGTGGGGCTGGGTGGCCTCCCAGCTCCTGCAGGGTGGTGTCCCCATACGCTGGGACAGGACTGGAGAAACATCTGCTTTCTGATCATCCAAAATTGCCCGTGCGGAGCCCCATCCCCATTGCTGAGCGTCTCTGTGCTCATCGGCCTGAAGATGCTCAGGACCAAGCCCTGCCCTGGGCGGTGCGGAGGTTTGCCAGGCAGGCAGTGGGGAGAATGGAAGGGGAATTCCCACTACTGGCTGCTCCCTGCAGGCAGAGCGTGAGCTGCTGCTGTACGCTGAGAGGCCACCAAAATGCCCAGGGCTGGAGATGGAGATGACGGGGGACTCCCTGCTCGCCTTGGGTGCAGGAGAGGGTGATTAGCACCAGCCCAGCGCTGTGCCAGGCTCCGCTCCCCGGTCCCACGCTGCGCGTGCACAGCTCTCCAGAGGGACCTCCGCTCTCCGTTCCCCGAGGAGGGGGAACGCAGCCCCCGGGGGAGGCAGGCTCCGGGGTGAGGGACTCCCCTACACCCGCCCGCAGAGGGACGAGGAGGAGTGTCCCTGCGCCCCGGCACCCAGCAGCATCCCGGGGTGTGGGTGCTGGCACGGCGGCTCCCCGCTTACCCCGGGATGTCGGTGCCTCGCTTCCCCGCTCATCCCTGCATGCCGCTGCTCCGGTTGCCCTCTCACACCGACGCACCCCAGGGTGCTGAACCCTGCAATGCCCGGGGTGCTGGTACCCCGGGTACTCGGGTTGCCGGTGCCCCGGTCCCTCTGTTACCGATCTTAAGGTCCTCGCCGCGCCCCGGGATGCCAGCGCCGCGGGTCCCCGGGATGTCGGTGCCTGCAGCTCCCCGGGATGCCGATGCCGCGGGTCCCCACCCCGCCCCGGGATGCAGGTCCCTGTCGCGCCCCGGGATGCCGCTGCCCTCGTCCCCGCCCGCCCCGGGTGCCGGTGCAGCCGTCCCCGCGCTGCCGGTGCCCGCAGCACCCCGGTGTCGGAGCCCGGCCCCGCGCCGCCGCTCACCTGCCTNTCCGCGGGGCCGGGGGTCCCGCCCGCCGCCCTTCCCGGTGCCGCCCTCCGCCCGCCCGCCAGCGCCGCGGCCCGGGAGCAATCGCGGAGAGCCCGGTCCCCGATTCCCGACTCCCTGTTCCCAGACCTCCGGTGCCCGGTTCCCGGCTGTCTCTGCCTCCCCACAGACCCTCCCTAGCTCTGTATCGGGGACGGTGCTAAGGATGTCCCGGGGGGAGCCCACCGGACAAGACCAGCGACCTGATTTTGGCAAAACCGGCTGGCAGGTCGGCACAGCTCCCTGCGAGGCTGGCGGTGTCCCCTGCGAAGGCACCACCACGGCCGTCACGCGGAACCGAGCCGGGAATCTGGAGCAGGCATGGGTACCCCTGGCTTTCCTGAAGTCTTACCTGCTGGAAGTCCCTTGGAAGCCGGGAGCGCTCGCAGGATGGCTGTGGCAGCCGCGGTGGGGGTACCCTTCTCACCTGGCCCTGGGCTACCCCAGTCCTTTGCGAAGCTGCCCGGGTGGCAAGCGCTGCCCTTGGGGCCGAGCCCCCGGAGCTAGGGGTGCCGGGCGGTCCCGTGCCGAGGGCGTTCAGGCCGAGCAGGGCCCCGGCAGCTGTGCCGCCCTGCGCCGGGCACACGCTGCACCCCTGCCCTCCGTGCGATCCATCTCCATCTTGCTCCTTGTAACAGGGAGTGTGTAGGGCACCGGGGCAGCCCCGCGGGAAAGCGCTCCCCTGGCTTGCTGAGCTCCTCGGTGTCTCTTTAAAGGCTCATTGGGAGGTGGGTGAAGGCAGCGAGTCCCGGGCATGGCACAAGCTGGGTTTCAGGTCAGCGAGCTGCCGCCGCCGCCCGGGGCCATCCCCAGGCAGCCTGGGGAGCTCTGCAAGCGCACCAACTCCCCCAAAAGTCAGCTGCTGGAGCCGAGGGACGGGAAGGAGAGGACGGGAAAGGGACCTTCCCAGGGTGACGGCCGGGGCTGCATGTCCCCGCAGCGATGGCTCATTGCTCCGGCAGCCAGCACAGAGCAGCTGTGTCAGACAGGCGGCTCGCACGGGGCGAGACTTCACACCACCCTCTGCATCCCTTCCATCGGCTTGCTGATCTCAGACCGAGGGGCTGGAGCCTGAGGGCTCTCAGCCTTCTCCAGGCTTGCACGAGGCGGACTGAGAGCTCTTTTTGGTGGCGAGCATCCTTCCCTCTGCCCGCACGCCTGCCTCCCGCGTGTGCTGCCAGTCCTGTTCCTGTGCCAGGCAGTGCTGGCCGCTGCAGGGCCATCAGCGTGTCTCCATGTGTGTGATGTGTCAGACTGTGTGTGCCGGGGCTTGTTTACATGGGAAGGAGGCGGCGGAGGGAGGGGGAAGGGATGACTTTGAGGGAGGCCTCAGAAAAGAGGGGAAAAAAAAAAAAAAGAAAAAAAAACGGAGGGAAATTCCTCTGTTCTGTGATATGAAGCAAAAAGCATTTATTTTTATGGCAATTAGAGATGGCTGAGCATCCCTGGAAGCTGCAAGATAAACATGCCCATCTTTGTCTGCTCCAGGCAGCTGTGAGCCTGGCTGATGGTGGGTGCTGAACCCCAGCGGGGTGCAGCCCACAGGGTAGGAGGAGGGCTGGCTCCCACGTGGGGTTTTCTCTGCCTGTCACTGACATATGGTGATCAGGGTGCATTTTCTTTTCCCTTCTGAAAATAGTTCTCATCCAGCCATTTTTCAGGGAAGGAGCTGTGCCTGGTGCTGCAAGGGCGCCCACTCCATCTGGCACTTTGTGCCTGCACCAGAGCCCTGTTTATGCTCTACTACAGAGTAGACCTCAGCCCTGTCCCCCCCAGAATCAGCTCTCCCAGTACCAGGAGGTTTGCTGAGTGTCCCTGGGCCATGTGGAGGAGATGAATTGTGAGTGGGAAGGGAGTTGCTG
>VZRF01011800.1:66916-82244 GCA_013396875.1 Vireo altiloquus
GTGTCTCCATGTGTGTGATGTGTCAGACTGTGTGTGCCGGGGCTTGTTTACATGGGAAGGAGGCGGCGGAGGGAGGGGGAAGGGATGACTTTGAGGGAGGCCTCAGAAAAGAGGGGAAAAAAAAAAAAAAGAAAAAAAAACGGAGGGAAATTCCTCTGTTCTGTGATATGAAGCAAAAAGCATTTATTTTTATGGCAATTAGAGATGGCTGAGCATCCCTGGAAGCTGCAAGATAAACATGCCCATCTTTGTCTGCTCCAGGCAGCTGTGAGCCTGGCTGATGGTGGGTGCTGAACCCCAGCGGGGTGCAGCCCACAGGGTAGGAGGAGGGCTGGCTCCCACGTGGGGTTTTCTCTGCCTGTCACTGACATATGGTGATCAGGGTGCATTTTCTTTTCCCTTCTGAAAATAGTTCTCATCCAGCCATTTTTCAGGGAAGGAGCTGTGCCTGGTGCTGCAAGGGCGCCCACTCCATCTGGCACTTTGTGCCTGCACCAGAGCCCTGTTTATGCTCTACTACAGAGTAGACCTCAGCCCTGTCCCCCCCAGAATCAGCTCTCCCAGTACCAGGAGGTTTGCTGAGTGTCCCTGGGCCATGTGGAGGAGATGAATTGTGAGTGGGAAGGGAGTTGCTGGGGCTCTGCCCTTTTTGCCCCCAGACTGGAGAGATCACCGTGGGGAGGGGCTGGGGGCACACGGAGGGGAGACACTTCCATGTTTCCTGCAGCAGCTCAAAGCTCTGGCCGGAAGCAACTGCAGAGAAAGGAAGTTCACTTCCCAGGCTGCAGAGGCCCTGTGCAGGTTTGTGCTGGCATCACGGCATCCTTCAGAGGGGACTTGGCTGCTGCATCAATGGCACCTGAGGTGAATTTTCCCTTTTCTGCACGAATTCAGAGGCAAAAGGCCCGACTCTGCCACGTGCCAGCCAGAGCTTGTTGGCCTGCCTTCACACTGACACTGGCAAGCTGTGGCAGGAAAGGGAGACTCCCATTTTACGGCTCTTTTCCAGCAAATTGAGGTGTAAGGACTCTTCCTTGGCACAGCTGTGTTTGCGATGGCCCCAGTGAGGCACAGCTCCCCATGGCACGAGCCAGCCCCGTGCCCCCTCTGCTGCTCCGGAGCTAACTGGCAGTGATGTGGAGATGGGAACGAGCAGAAAATCAGGTCAGCTGGAAACGCCTCGCCATCTCTTCCTTTCGTGTCTCCCCCCATCTTCCTCTCCAGAGGAAGGCAGGTCTCCGCCCGCCGAGGCCCGGGGCGGATTATGTCGATAACCACACGGCAAATCCTCCACACGGGCACGGGGGGCGAAACCTCTCGCCATGGTCTCTTCTGCAGTCTGGAAGCAAATCGCAGAGGCAGGGTGAGTCTGAAGCCAGCAGCCATTTCAGTGCTGCAGTGAGTCATCCCGAAAGGCGCTCAGCTTGTGGCAGCTCCCTTCCTTTCTTCTTTTTTGCCTTTTTTTTTTTTTTTTTTAATAGCTGATGTAGCAATAAATTAAAAAATAGCAGGAAATACATATGAATATAGCATGTCTCCAGAGCTCCTCTAATTAAAAGAAAAATCTTCAAGCACTTTTGAGCCCCTTGGATATCTGTTGTGAAAGGCCGGAGCCGTTGGGTACCTGCCACGTGGGAGGGTGGGAGAGAGCAGCGCACCTGTGAGTGCAGGGGGATCCACGGAGCCGGCGGCTGACAGGGGCTGATTAATGCCAGGGACATGAGCACAAAGCATTTCACAAATAGTCCTTTCCAGAGGGAAAGAGCTAAATTAGGGCAGACGCAAAAGCCTGGTCTTGTGTTTCTCGGTGGTAAAGACTTAAATACATGGGCTGCCCTTAATGCTGTTTTTCCTGGTGGTTTCTGTGCTCGCTGGTGTGTTTGTTCCCTGAGCTCTGGGAGGGGGTTGCTCCAGCCAGAGGGGTTTGGGCTTTTCCTTCCCATGCCATTGGCTGTTCCCATTCTTGTGCCATCAGCTGTCCCAGTTTCCATGCCTCTCCCTGGAGCCAGTTCATGGGGTGGCGGGAGAGAAAGCTGAGCTATGATGGCAGCATCTTCCGAGCAGGAGGAAAGAATTTGAGACAAAAAACTCCAGGGGATTCCATCCCTGCAACCCCCATCTTCCTCCAAGAGCCACAGGGTGTCTGTAGATGCTGCTGACAGGGGGATATCAGCCTGCTCCATGCTGGAAATTAATTAACCAGCTTCATTCAGTCTCTGGAGCCCCTACATACACCTGCATATCCAGCCCCCTGCAGTAAGGTGATTTGCTGGAATCCATCTGCAGCAGGCCTGGGACAGGCTCTCAGTATCGCCTGCAGCAGCCCATCCCTCTGACAGCCTGGAACTCTTCTGGACTCGAGTTTTACTCAGCCCACTGGGTGCCTGAGCCAGGAAAGATTAATGAACATTCACTGAACTTGCTGGACACCTTGCCTTGTGGTTGAATTCTGAAACTCTAACCGGAAACGTGAGAAAATCTGGAGAGTCGTGCGAAAGCAGAGGCTATTTTTTATATAAATGGAGAGCCTCCAGCAAGGGAGCAGCGAGATGCTGCAGTGTAAGGTCAGGCATTTCGGAGCACTGATTTACTATCTGGCAGGCTCCCACATGCCTTGAGCATATGGATTGCCTCCATCTTACAGAAACCTGCAATCTCTGTGTGCTGCATCCCCTCCGTCCGCTCTGTCTATGCCCCGGGTTGTCTCACTGTCCTCCAACACCAAGGACACATGACCAAAATTGAATTCATCACGAAGGCTATTTCCAGGCTCGTCATTAACCTGTTGGAGCGTCCTGGGCCAGGGCTTCCCATGGGCTAAGGTCTCTCCAGATCGCTCCCAGCAGGGCTAGGAGCTGCCACAGGCAGGGATGCTGGCAGAAGGGCAGCGTGGTGTCAGAGGAGAAGTTAGCAGCAGGACTTGCTCTGTTCCCTGACACCCACCTTTGGTGCCAGTGTCAGCCCAGTCACACTTCATTTACCAGTACAGAGAAAGCCACAAAATCCAGTCATCATTCCCACACTTGCACACACACCACGGGCTCACTTCTTGCTTTCTCTCGCAGGAGAGGGACCAGTGGAGATGGAAGCACAACTCAAATTTGTGATTGAATCTCACAATACTGCAGGTTGAATGATGTGAGTAACCAAGAGTGCAGCAGATCTTTGACTCTCCACAGGCTCGTGCAGTGAAGACACTTGCCCTGCATTTTGCTTTTGATGGCTGTGCACAGCCAAGGCCATGGCCACAGAGAGAGCCAGAGGTGGCCTCTGATTCCTGCCAGCAAGGCCAGGCTGTGTGGAGCAGGGAGGCCGTCACCTGCCCCTGTGCTGCACTGCACATGGAAATGCCTTATAAATTACTATTTAGAAATTATACAATGAGGCAAATTGGATAGCAATCTTTTCATTAAATAAGGGGGTCAAGTTAAAGGGTGATTTCCCTGAGATTTATCTGATCCTGTGGATAATTTCATCCCACAGCAAACCCAGGTGAGGGCCTGACACTGGTGGAAGCAGGGGCAGCAAACCTGCCCTGAGGCTCTGCCCCTCC
The DNA here is from genome assembly GCA_013396875.1 of Vireo altiloquus. NCBI lineage: Eukaryota > Metazoa > Chordata > Aves > Passeriformes > Vireonidae > Vireo > Vireo altiloquus. Next base: position 70,470 of record VZRF01011800.1, read on the forward strand.
ACAAGAGCTGGAGACAGAGAGTGGCCACTGAGTTTGGGGCTCTTCAGTCTCTGCCCAGCTGTGATGACACAGCTGAAAATTTCAAACCTATGAATTGCTGGTGAATTATCACTACTGTAGCTTTGCAGGTGGAAGTGCCCAGGTGGTTTGAGGCTCTGGGTGAGCGCCCTGCTCCCATTCCAGCTCTGCCTCCAGCTGCCTCTGTGCTGAGAGGGATGAACATGCAGGAACAACTACAGCTGGAGATGCCTGGGTACAGGGAAGGGTCTGTTCTCCTGTCTCTGCAAGGATGCTCTCTTTTGGGCTCCCTGCAGAAGGCTCAGGCAGTGCTGGGGGTTGTGAGAGAGCTCTGCTGCCAGAGTGTCTTCAGGTCTTGAGGCTCTGAAGGATGCTGGGGACTTGCTGGCTTCCTCCATCCCATCTCTGCCTCTCCCTCCTGTAGATACCATCCCAGAGCTGGGCAGGACACTTCAGTCCAAGGAGGAGGATGTGGGGGTGGAGATGCTGGAGTGCTGGCAGGTGGGGTGACATGACACCCAGGGCTGCAGGGTGGCTCTAGGGGCCAGAGTGGCAGGGGACCCCCTAAGCCCCTCAGGTGCCCTTGGCAGCAGATCAGCCCTGCCGTGGCTCTGTGGTTCAGGGCTGGTGACTCACTGCCAGCCCTGGGAAGGCTGCAGAGCCACGGCAGCAAGGAGCAGGAGTGTCTGACAGCTCCTGAGTCTCCTGATAGATATTCCTCTGCTGCTGAGTGGAGGATCACTGCTGTCTCCATGTCAGAGCCTAGGTTTGCTATGCTGGCTATGGATTTTTCCCTGCTGTACACCCATCGTAGCCGCTTGTCGCTAGATTTTTGTAGTTTTGAGGGTTTTGTAGCAGGAATCTTTGAGCAAGCAGCAGAGGAGAAGCCAAGGATGCAGGTGGATGAGAGCTTGCTGGCTGAGTCTGGATGGCTGGGGGAGGCATAGGCACTTCCTCCTGCAAAAGGCACACAGGATCCCATGTTTCATTACCTCCTTCTGCCAGCTGCAACGTTGAGGGCACCTGTCATTCTTTCATCAACCCTGACAGAGTTCAGGACTTGCCTTTTTAGGCAGATTCAGGTACCAAGAGAGGACACATTTCACTTCTTTCCAAAGCCTTGGAGCAGTGGAAGTAGCATTTGTTCCCCAGGAAGATGGCCTATTGGTTTGCTGGGATGCAGCATGGCATCCAGGCAGAAGCCCCATTTGCCTGAGCCCTGGAAAGAGCCTCCTGATGACATTTCAGGGAAGCATTTGTCTATTTTTAGAGGCCATCCCTGCACAGAGCCAGGGAGCCAGTACAGGAGTCCCAAGCTCACGCAGAAAGCAGTTGTGCATCTCGGGATGCTCAGAGCAGCAGCCGGCTGCCCTGGGCTCATTAACACGATCGAGTCACAGGAGTTCCTGAAGCAGAAAAGTATTTGGGCAGCAGTCCACTGCCTCCTTCAGTCCCTGCTGGGTCAGGCTCTAACCACGCTGGGACCAGGGTGCTCCTCTGACTGGCACCATATCTCTGATTTGTGCCTTGAAGGTCCAAAGCTCCCCGTTTGCCCAGCTGTGCAGGAACGCGACAGGGCGGCCTGCAATGCTCTGCTGCTTTTGCCCATCTCTCCCAGATTAATGTGAAATCCAGCCTCATGAATCATTCATGAAGCTTTATTTAGTATAATGATTTCTGACATCCACTGCCTGGGAATAGCATTTTGGGACAGACCGTTTGCGACCAGCGAACTCCAGAAATAGGGAGCTGACGTTTATCCCATCTGAACGGGGAACATGCAGAAGGGGAGGGAGAGGGGCGAAGCAGCCCTGCCTCCTTCTCAGGGAATCACAGGTTCCTTCCTAATTAGCCAAACGTGTAAAAGCTAAATATTGACATCGCGTTGCAGTTCCCTGTGTCTTGCCATCACATTGCATGTTATTAACCTACATAATGTCAGGAAAAGGAGCATCTGTGTGTGCCTTGGCACAGGCAGGGCTGAAGAGACAGGAATTCCCCCATGCAACGCTGCTGGTGGGACCTGGAGGAGCTGGGAAATGGCTTCCTCTCTGCAGTTGGAGCTTGAGAGAGAGAGAAGATCGTCAGGCTGCCCTATAGCATAAACAGCCCACCCTCCTCTTCTAGAGCACTTCGCTAATGGGAGGCACTGGTTTCAGCTGGGAGGAGCTCTCTGCAGGTGAGCAGCCTCATTTGGAAGGGGTATGCAGGTACCTTTGTTCCTGTGCTGGCGGATTTGGGAGTGATGGTGAGTTTATGACCGTGTGTGGGCTGTGAGGTGGAATCTGTGCCGCAGTTCGATGCATGAGCAGGGGATGGAGCACAGCTGGGCCCTGTGGGAGCTGCTTTCCTCTCTTCAAACTGCTTCATGTGAGTCTCTGAGAGTTTCAGCAGCCTTTGCCAGAGCTGTTATTTGTGGAACATCCCAGCTGCTTGGCTGAACACAGACATCAGCCTCTCTCAGGGACTGCGGAGGGAGTGCCCTGCTGAGAGATGGGGCTGCAGAGAGGGCAGGGATGATGGAGCCCAGCTGCCCTGCCTGCCATGGGACACAAGGAAGCCCAACTGCCCTGCCTGTGCCACTGCCAGCCTCCTGCTGAGCTCTCACATATGTCTTCGTGCAGTGTGGCTTACTACAGAGGAAAGAGATGTCTCCTTTTCTCTCTTTCTGCATGGGAGAAAGGTTTGCTGGCACGTAGGGATCTCCCTCAGCTACAGGGTGCTGTCAGTGCCTCATCTTTTTTGCCTTCTTTTTGGCTTCCCAGCTCAGGGAAGTCCTGCCAGCATCTGAAAGGCTTCCTGGGTGTGCACAATCTTGTGCAGCTGCAGCAAAGAGCAGCCTGCTGAGGATTCCTGGTGGGATGGAGGGGTGATGGAGCCAAGCAGCTCAGCATAGCTCTGCTACCTCTTGGCTGGGGCAGGCAGAGCTGTTCCCTGCCAGACTGAAGGGCTTCGTCACAAGCAGCTTGGGAGCTTTGGCAGCACTTTAGGCAGGAGAGAAATCACAACAGGCTGCTCTGGCATCCTTCAGCTGTGGCTCCATTCCCTGCCAGCCCCCACCACTCTGGGGCTCTCCACCACGCAGGGAGCTGGAGGTGGCATGGCTGGGGTGGTGTGCCAGAGCCAGGCAGAAGGGACAGCTTCCATCCCTGCTCTCAAAGTTTCCCTGCTGGCAGATGCTGCTTCCCTCCCCTGCGTAACCCCAGGATCCCCCTCTGCCCTCCCAGCACGGTGGGAGCTGGTGCCTTGTGCTGCTGCTCACTGGTGAGGGTAGGAGGGCACTGGGAAAGGTTACTGGTGTATCCTGGATATGTAAGCCAAAGCACCCTTGTGTCTTCAGAAAGAAAATGCTGGAGGGCATCAGCTGGTGTGAGACAGCTCTGGCCCAGACCACTCTCTCCCTGCCACTGGAGAGGGTCTTGGTCCAGGTGAGGAGCTGAGTTTGTATAAACCATCCCACAGATGAAAGCACAGGGTGAATCATACATTTATTGACCTTTAGCTGTGAGGATGGTTTGTTTTTCTGCAAAGGTGTATATATATTTATTTTATGGTGGGGAGCAGAATGCTGTTGACTCCTTTTCCCTCCTGGAATATTGCTGCTCCTCAGCAGGAATGATGAGGGCTGTGCATAGCTCCTGACCATGGGCACAGCTGCTGCTGAGTGGATCTGCTCTGCCCAGGGTATTTTCTCTCAGGAACTGATGTGAGATCCTGCTAGGACTACAGATTCCCACTCCTAGCCAGGCTAGCTAAATAACTCTCCCCTTTCAAAGGTTGTCAAAGCTGTAGTAATTCTTATTAGGCTGGTTTGAATCATGTCTTGAAAAGGTCTCACATCCTCCTCGAGCACCAAACTGTTCTGTATTCAGACCCCAGCCACCCAGGCTTCTGAGCCAGACTATAACAGCTGCAGGGGGAGGCTCCAAGAAAATATTAAACTGTTCTTCTGTGCTGTGGGTGAGACCTGACTTCTCCATCCTCTGTCCTGTCTACATTTCAGAGTGTAACAAAGGACACTACGTGGAGCAAGGATGTTCTGTGGTGCTGATGGATCCCTGGGGAGACACTCTGGATTAACATGCCTGGGATGCTGGGGAGTGTGAGGTGTTTCCTTTGGGAGTTGTCCAAAAGTGACTGGCCTGAAAACCTTTGCTTTGAGGGAAGATGGAGTAAGCCAGACCTGCTGCCTGCCTGCAGTGGTGCTGCTGCTGTGATGTGCCATGATGGATGTTTCTAACTCAAAGCCGGGTCCTTGAGTGCAGCCTTTGCCCACGTTCCCAGCGCCACACCCAGTGGGCCTGTCCCAGGAGAAGTCCTGAGCTGTGGTAAGCCCCCAGGCAGAGAAAATGAACATTTTAATCTCCAGGTTGCTCCGGCCTTGGGGAAACAGGTGATATGGGAAGAATCTGTCTGCACAGTGCCCAGCACTCACTGCTTTCCCCATTGTCTTGCTGGCACCTACTGAGGACAGATAGGGAAATTCCCTTCCTCCCCAGAGGCCTGGATCCAAAGGATTTCAGCCAATGCACACTGCCAGGAGCTTACCACAATCAGTGATCTCAACCTGTGTGTGTTTTGGTGCACTGCCCAGCTCCTCCCAGATGGGTGCTGCTTCATGGAGGGGGTAGAGGTGAGCCCAATCCAGTGCTGGGAGTCCCTCAGGCTCCCTAGTACAGCTGGTGATAGCTGGAAATGCTGTGCACAGGAGGCAGGGACCTGTGCCTAGGAGGAGAAGGGCAGAGGATTTGTAGACACAGCTGCAGGTGGAGGCACGGTTGGTGCATTGCCTCTGGAATTTCTGACTTGCAGGGCTCCAAAACAGAAAGCAGCAGGACTGAGACAGAGTAGATGTGTCCCCAGAGCATGCTCTGGCCCAAAGCCTCCTCCTCCTGCCTTCCTGGGCCAGCAGCTGGGTGACAGTGGTGACATGAGCAAAGCTGTCTCAGAGCAGGAAGAGAGATCTCTTCCCAAGGAGATCTGGGTACCTCAGGCAGCAGGTTTTGGGAGGATGAACCCTCCCTGCCATTTCTGTGTGTCTGCAGAGGAGCTGCTGTCCTGGGCACGGCATCCATCGGGTTATGCGGGGCCAGCTGAGAGGCACCCCATGCCTGGAGCTCTGTGCTTAATCAAACCAATTAGCAATTTAATCTTGTTAACAAACCAAGATAATTGCAGCATTATCAAATTAGCCAGCTGTATGGAAATGCCTGCTTAATAGCTGATAATAGCTGGTGCTGATGGAGGAGGGCTGTGATCTGTGACTAATGACGGCGGGAGGTGTAATCAAGGGTGCTGTGCCCTGGCTGCCGCCAGCCCCGTGCCGGGATGCGGGGACGGCTGGGGGAGCGCTGGGGCTCAGCTTCTTTCGTCCCACGGCATGTGTGGCACAGCTCTCCCTGTGCGGAGGGCTGGGCTGGTGTCAGGGACAGTTTTCCCCTGCAAGGACACTACACTGGGCGGAAGCAACGTCTGATTTTACACTGAATTTGGCTGATGAGCTCCCAGCTCTTGTTCTGCCCGTCCCTGCTGGATCACCTGGCGTTTTTCAGCGCTGCGTGAGCTCTCTGGTTCTATCTGCCCTCCCGTGGCCAGGCTAAGCAAAGAGTTGGTTTTTTTCACCCTAGGACTTCTTCCTTCTCAGTGAGAGTAATTTCTGAGTCTTTGCCTCCTTCAGGTTCCTCGACAGGGAGAAAGTCACCTCCATAGACGCGACCATAGGACTCGCTCCAGCAGATGCTCCCCCCAGCCTCAGACAGCAAGCTTACAGCATCTACCACGGACCACGCAAGGTGTCAATCTCACAGCCAGAGTCTTCATCCTGCTGTGTTTGTGGGTGCTTTAAAATCCGGCCAGCTGGTGCAGCTCTCCAGACCGCTTTGCCCGTGCCTGGCCGAGGGGATCATTAGCTCAAGCTCCTCTCTGTTCCCTCCGGTGTGGGCAGACGGACCAAGCTCCTCCCTCAGTCTGGGTTGGGACTGCTTGTTGAGAACAGGACATGCAAGCCTGGCATCAGCAGTGGGCTGGGGAGGGCTGGCAAGCCCCCTGTGGGCATTTGGCTGGGTGATGTTCTGCCCCTGCAGTGCATGGTGGCAGTGCCTGGTTCTGCTATTGCACGGAGGCCAGCAGGTCCCTCGGGCTGCACGCACTCTCTTCTGCTGATGTTTCTTGGCATTTCCTGATTTTTTTGTCCCCAGCACTCAGCTGTACAAAAATTACATTAACACCTTGGAGCTATGGTTTTATTGCCCTGGCTTGAGGCTTTCCCAGGCAAGTTTCTTCAGCTGAATTTTCCCCACCAGCTCAGGTTCAGTGAGGGGTTCACCACCTCTTGGGGTTCGGGTCTGTGTAACCCCCCTCCTTTGCACTCCACATGAGCCCCACGTAGTGTACTCATAGGGAAGCTCTGCCTTCTGTTTCCCCCTGGGCAGGCAGGGTCAGTCCCCTTCCACAGCCCTGTCCAGCTGGGGGTTGGATGGGGGGCCTGGAGGACACACTGCTCTCCAGGGCCCCTTGCAGGCTTCCTAAAGCAACCTGTCATGTTTTGTTCCAGTCCCATCCCACTGCTCTCTCCTCCTGGAGGTTACATGCCTCTGGGTGGATTTTCTGCCCCAGGCCAGCCCCTACCACACTGCATGTGTGTACCCAGACTGTTTTCATCCTCTTCCCCCGGCAGAAATTCTGGCGTGAAAGCAGGCAGGATGGAGAGAGGAGGTGGGGAAAGGAGTCACACACCACAAGCATCCCTGGGAAAATCCTCTTTTATTTGTTAAAAGAGCGGTGGGGAAGCACCGGGAGAGGGGAAGTGGACAGCACGTAGCACTGTGCGGCAGCTGTCTCGGAGTGATCCTGGAGCCGAGGTGGGATGGGAATGCCGAGATGACCCTCAGTCTATCCTGGGAGCCGGAGCTCACACTGAGGAAAGGGAGAGAAAGAAAGAAAAAGGTTGGGTCTGGTGTTCACCCCAGCCCACATGTTTGTCCACCAGCCCGACCTGGGGGGTTCTGGCAGCTGGACACAGCCCCCTGCCCAGAGCCACCCTCATCACACGGGATGCGGGCGGAGGGCTCCCCAGCTCCTACCGCGGGTGACGGGGATGGCTGGCGGCTTGGAGATGCACTTTCTCCCGCAGAAGGTGCGGCAGCACTTCCTGCCGCGGGGGCAGTGCCGGTCGGTGAAGCAGTGGTTCGGAGGGTTGTGCACCAAGCAGGTGAAGCGGACGGGGGGGCAGGACCAGGCGCTGCCTGCAGGAGCAGGGACAGGTTTGCTCCAGGGCAGTTGAGGCGCACTGGGGAGATGCTGCCTGGCAAGCACCCATCTCCTCCCCGCTCCCCTCCCACAGGATCCATGTAAACGTGGCTCCTTCCCAGCACCTGAGCTTTTCCTCCCCTTACCTCATCCTAGGACATCTCCTACCTGTTGGCAGTTCTGCCCAGAGGATGAGCATCCCCACCAGGAGGAGGGCGGTCACCGTCTTCATGCTGCCGTGTCCCTGAGAGGTGCGAGCGTGAGAGGTGGGGAACACCAACATTTAAACCCTTGGGGAGGATGGGGGAGGGGGAAAGGGCTGGGCACGTGCCAATGTTTGTACTTTTTGCCTCTGTCCGTTGCATTTTCTTTTCCGGAAAAGCCTTTTGCGCAAGTTTCAAACGGGATTTGTTTGATTGCTCAAAAAGCAGCTATTCCATTGCACAACTGACCTCTGCAGCCACACCTGGGGCTGAGGGACAAACCAAGGGGAGATGAGCCAGGGCACTGTCTACCCCGACCGTCTAGAGGCAGTGGAGCTGCTTTCTCCTGGGCAGGTATCTTCTCCAGGTATTCTGTTCCAGGGGAAACCCTTGTGGTGACCATGTTCCCTTCCGGGGGTCTATTAAATGGTTTCCCTCTGTACTTTGCTTGCACATGGTCCTGCAAACCAAACCTTCCAGCATGATCCAAATCAGCATGAGACTCCCTGTGCCTTCCCGGGGATGATCCTTCGAGTTCTTCCCAGAGGTAACTTGCCCCAGCTGCAAACCCTCCTGACTCCTACCCCTCTGGGAGTGTAAGTTGGTGTAGGGAAAACAGCTTTGGCTTGAGCCAAGAGTGAGTCTTTCTCAAGCTCCGTGGGGGGGTCACCTGAACCCCAGCATCTTCTCTGGGTGACTGCTGCCATGTAGGAGGCAGGTTGGTGCTAGAAGAAAGTGGCTGACCTCTCTGGGGTAGCATAATCCACTCCTTCCAGCCCTGTCATCAGCCATGATGCAGCACGAGGACAACTGGATTAAGTCCTAACTCTTGAGAGCTGTGGGATTAGGGGCTGTATTCCCTAGTTTGGATGGCAAGGGTCCCACCACTCTTCAAGCCTGAACCCGTTCCTCCCTCCCAAGGAAACTCTAACCCTGCCCTGGCCTCCAGGTAAATCTGTGTTCTTTCGGTGCCCTTGGGCAATGGGAAGTTACTCCATTTCCCACCAATTGGTCAATGTCCCCCTCAGCTTGTGTAAGAGGTTCCTGAAACATTTCTGTGGGACTTCTGGGGCTGGCAGGAATCCAAGCTGTCCTGGAAACAGGCTCTGGGAATGCCCTGGATGGGGAAAGCCTCCACAGCCAAACCCCACCCAGTGCTGCAGAGGGCAGCCGCCGATCTTGCAACCAGGTGGAGACAAAGAGCAGCAAAAGCCCAGTACCACCCCTGCCTGCTCTGTGCAGCCCCTGAGCCCCCCACCACTGCACTGATCCAGCCCCTGGAGGTGCCACTTTCCATCCAGGGCATGCTGGGCCTTTCACTGTGCCCTTTCCTGCTCAGACTTCCATTCACAAGTTCCAATGGGCTCCGTTAAGCAGATGTCAACTAACCTGGTATCTGTTAATTTTTGTCCAACTTCCCTGTTGACTCTGCGGCTGCATTTAGCTCTTTGTGAAGTCATTTATTAAATAATGTGTGGAAGATACAGCCGACCTGTGATAAATGTGCTTTGAAGTACTGGTTTTCACAAATGTTAGAAGTTGGTGCTGCTGTGTGATGTGGTTGTGTTTGGCTTGAAATGACAGGAACAAAGGGAACCCACTAGGCTGACTGGATGATGTTTGGTGAGCAAGCGTAATGGGAAACCATCACTTGATGGACCCTCAAGTTAAACTCCACATGCTCTAAAAAAGGCGGGACAGGCAAGGGAACATGTTAATCAGTTTTAAGGAAATTGTTAAACAGTTTCTGAAAACTTCTGAGTATGTAGTCTGACTTATGAATGTGTATGTGGCTGATGCAATACCTGGAGTATATAAATCTGAAGTCTCGTGTGAGATGGGGCACCTCTGGCTATGGACCTGTGCACAGTGCTGTTCCTTTTGCTTTGTTGGCTTCATGCCCTAATAAAATTTTAAAACCTCACAAGAGGAGTGGGCTTTATTCCTCACACAACCCAAAAAGATTTTCTGGGCTGTGCACCAACAATGTAGCACTTTTAATGAGAAATACAAGCTTCAGATTAATTTTTAAGCAATCCATTGCCATTCAGCTGCTGCTGGAGAGGACAATGCTGTGCTCCCAGCTGGTGCCAGAATCTGGCTGAGGTCGTGCTTGGACCTATGCCTCCAAGGGAGGAGAAAAGATCAAGGAGCAAGGCTAGAATTAAGCTGCAGAGAAGATTTGGGGGAAAGAAATCTACTTGAAGAACATTCTATAGTGCTTTATTCAGAGCAGGGGGGAAATCTTTTTGTTGCAAACTCCCATGGAATAACCAGGACCCAGGATTACCTGCAGTCCTCATGTTGCATTCTGTTACATGTGCAGTACCCATTGCCCCAGCACCCCACAGAGCAGTCCCCAGCCCACATGGCTCATGTTCTTCACCACGAAAACCACTTTCTCACCCTTCATTTGAAGCCACAACACCCCAGTTGTGTGACGCTTGAGGGTATTTTGGCAGATGTTGCTTTTTCCGAGCCAGGGCAAGGCTCTCCAGTTTGTATTCCCTGGGAAGGGAAAGGAGGGAGGGCAGTAGCCCCTGACCCCCCAGCCTTACTAGGTACACAAAGCGCCCCAGGAACAGCCTGTGCTCTGCAAAGCAGCCCTGGACTCCCACCAGGTGACGCAAAGGTTTCAGCCTGATGATGAGCTCCATCCATCCGCGCTCGCATCCATCCTTGCCCAGCTCATGGCTCGGGAAGCTCCCCTGAGCTCCGTCCGGTTCCAGCCGCTCGGGGTGCCCGCAGCGCAGCCTCACCCTCTTAGCGCTGGTGTCTGGTGCCACCTAGTGAAGTGCATTGATGCGGCTCCGCACGGGCTCAGCCCTGCTCCCACGGGAAAGGACCCTGTGCGATCTGCCTCTACAAACACGAAGTGTGCACAGACCTTTAAATGGAACCCGCTCTGTGCACAGGTACCTCCCAACCCGGCACAGCCCAGCCCGGAGCAACAGGAAACCTGCTGTAATTCACTTTTCATTCCGGGTAGAAATGAGCCAAGACACAGACTCTGATTAAACACTCTGAAGAGGGTCCCACTTTGTTCTTCTTTAAGGCTAAGCCATCCTGACTCTGACAGCAAACTCCTACTACAGAGCCCAATTGCATGGACCCAGCTGCAGGCTCCCCTTTGCATCAAACCCAGACTGACTTCATCACAGCTTAACTGTGTCTTCTCCTCTCTGCGTCTCTGTTCAGCTCTATGCTTCTCCCTTGCACCGACTGGAGAGGCTTGTGTAGGAGTGCTTCTCCAGGAGGGCTTCCATTCCTCTCTTCTTCCCAAGCTACATTCTCCTATGACTGGCTAACCCACACCCTTTTATAACACCCATCTTCATTAGGCACAGCTGTTCCTTCTTTTTGGTAATTAGCACAGCTGTAACTCATTGCCCCGGTTTGAGACAAATTCAGAGAAAAATATCCTCTGATATTTTGAGGGTTGTAGTTACCCCTCCCCCAGCAGGTTCAGGAAAAGAAATATTTCCTCCAATGAAAGTGAAGAAGAAAAACCTATTTATTTAACAAACACACAAGAAAAGAATAATAATGCTAAATAATAAAATCTCTTGCTGTGGAGAGAAACCTGGAAGAGTTTTAAGTCCTGGGTGTGATCTCTTTCCTCCCTGGAGCTGGGTCGGTGCGGGGGACCCCTCCAGGCTGGTGGAAGTTCTCCCAGTGAGGTTTTGATGTTCTGGTGTTCTGAACAAGTCCAGAAGACATGAAGAAGAAACCAAAGTCCCAGGAAAACTCCGTCTCTTTCCTTTCGAGAACCGAGAGCTGGCTGGAAATCAAGGATGGGTGCTTCTTCCCCTTTCTGCAGCCACAGCAGCAGCACTCCTCACAGCAGAAGAATAACAGGGAGGAGTAGTGACCTTGAAGCACAGAACTGCTTTGAAAAAGTTCCTCTGGCTGTTTATTAATTTCTCTCCCTTCTTGGGTTCAGTTTAAAGGCACAGAAAGGCATAAGATTCATTTTATAGGCGTGGAATAGACGATTTGGATACATCCTAAGGTCACTCCAAGACACTCATCAGGGGCAAGGTTGCTTGCAATATATTTCCCTACAGAAACCACAACTTTGCACATGCTGCCTGTGCCCAAAGAAAATGGAAAGAGAGCTGGGGCATGAAAAATAATACATAAGAGCAGAAACAACAATGAACTATACCATGTATTTCATTGTAAGAATCTTTGTAACAACAAAAATCTATAAAACATATATACAGAAGACTACTGAAGAACACTCTCTAAAATCTATATACAGAAGAGTGGCATTCCTGCCCGGCATCTCCGTCAGCCCTGGAAG